>CM070733.1:9370153-9526874 GCA_036346275.1 Otatea glauca | reverse complement strand
TTTGGATCGGACGGTTGAGACCAAAGGCAATGATGTTAGCAAAACCGGCGACGATGAAGCCTCGGTTTCTACGTGACACGTGGCGGCAGATGGACACTGACGGTGGTGGAATGAGGCAAAAACTCAAGGCAGCACCAAGCGCAACTACAGTGAGCTTTTGTGACAAACGGTGGTGGCTCGGGATGCGCACGCTAGGGCTACAGATGCGTCTCGACGTGCACGACATAGGGGTGGCGGCGGCGCATTAAAGAGGACCCTCTGCTTTCGTGTAGGGCAAGGAAACGAATTCCGAGTCTCACGGGATACGGCGGCGCAGCGGATTCGGACGAGCCAACGTGGTGCGATCACGGATGTCCACGCGGATCTGATAGAATGGCTGACAGCAAGCGGCGGCACGGCACAATTAGAGCCGTTGGATCAAAATCCAACGGTTGCGCAGCTAGGGTTCGGCGGGGCAGCTGCGCGGGCTGGGCTTCACGAAGAAATGGGCCGGACGGGGTGGGTTTCGGCCCAACACTGCTCAACCGAATTTTAAAACATTTTTGAATTAAAATAATTCAGATAAATAGATAAATCCATAATATATAGGAAAAATATCAGGGAAAATCCCAAAAATTCCAAAAAATATTTTGGAACATTTGGAACTCACACAAAATATTTTCAACAAAAAATCATTAATACTTTTCTCTGAATAATCCAAATATAGCAAAAGCTTTATTCAAAATTCTAAAATGAATTAAATAAAATCTTAGAAATTCAATAACAAAGATAAATCATATTAAATCTAATAAAAGCAAAATTTGGGATGTTACAAACCTCCCCCCTTAATGGATTCTCGACCTCGAGATTTAGGGTAGACTAAGGAATAGGTTTGGAATGATTGCTCCTCACACTCCCAAGTTGCCTTGCTCTCAGAATGATTGCTCCACTGCACTCTGCAGAAACGCACTGACTGGCTTCGGGTTCTGCGATCTACGATATCCAGAATCTTGATTGGCTGCTCCTTATAGGTTAGATCATCTTGCAGATCAATTGACTCTAATGGCGTCTGCTCTGCGAGCACTCGAAGACACTTATTCAACTGAGACACATGGAACACATCATGTACTCCTACCAACGACTACAGCAGCTCCAATTGATATACAACCTCTCCTCTTCGACACAATATTTCAAACGGACCAGCATATTTTGGTGCAAGCTTCCCTTTATCATGAAACATTTTTACCCCCTTAAGAGGGGTTACTCTGAGATACACGAAATCACCAGGTTCGAAACTCAAGTCTCGACGCGATTATCAGCATAACTCTTCTGCCTTGACTAAACAGTCTTCAACCTTTCTCTAATCATGATGATTTGCTCTTCAGCCTCCATTAAAATATCTGGTCCAAAAACAACCATACGCTCCACCGTCTCATTCCAATTTAGTGGGGTACGACATGATCGACCATATAAGGCTTCAAATGGTGACATTTTCAGGCTGGCCTGATAACTGTTATTATACCTAAACTCATTATACGGCAAACATTTATCCCACGATGCGGCATAAGCTAAAGCACAAGCTCTCAACATATCTTCCAAAATCTGATTGACTCTCTCAGTTTGTCCATCTATTTGAGGATGATAAGCTCTACCGAAATTCAGACGAGTTCCCATTGCTTCATGCAACTTATTCTAGAATCTCGAGGTAAATTGCTTACCTCTGTCTAACACTATTTTCTTCGGTACTCCACGCAAACATACAATCCTTGACATGTACAATTCTGCCAAACGATCTCCTTAATATGTGGCCTTTACGGGTTTGAAATGGGCAACTTTGGTCAAGCGATCGATTATGACCCATATTGAATCATATCCACGCTGGGTTCTAGGTAAACCGGAAATAAAATCCATATCGATTTCCTCCCACTTCCATTCAGGTACTTTCAATGGTTGCAACAACCCTGCTAGCCTTTGATGCATTGCCTTCACTCTCTGGCATATATCACACAAGGCGACATGCTCGGCAACTTCACACTTCATATTAGGCCACGAAAATCTTACCTTCACATCCTGGTACATCTTTGTTCTTCCTGGATGAATAGAGTACTTCGAGTCATGAGCTTCTTCAAGAATTAATTGCTTTAATTCCTTCTTATTTGGCTTAAAAATCCGACCTTTCATCCATAAGGTTCCTTGCTCATCCAAAGTAAAATTCTTCGCTTTACCTTCATTCATCTTGGACTTAATTCTCTCAATTTTGGTATCATCTTTCTGCCCTTTTCTAATTTGATCCTCCAAAGTTGGCTTTACCTCTAGGGTAGCTAAAAACCCTTTTGGCACCATTTCCAATCTCAGCTTCTGAAAATCCTTGCATAACTCAAATTGATCCTTCTGCACTAACAAGCTACCATTGTAACTCTTTCTGCTTAAAGCATCGGCTACCACATTAGCCTTCCCAAGGTGATACTGAATTCCCAAGTTATAATCCTTGATTAACTCTAACCATCTTCTCTGCCTCATATTTAGGTCTGACTGCGTGAAAATATACTTTAAACTCTTATGGTCGGTATATACTTCACAGCGGTTTCCAATAAAGTAGTGACGCCATATCTTCAAAGCATGAACTACTGTAGCTAATTCCAAATCGTGCGTCGGGTAATTCTACCCATGTGGCCTCAACTGCCTTGATGCATAAGCAAAAACCTTGACATTCTACATTAGCACACATCCAAGTCCTTGGCGCGAAGCATCACAATAAATATCAAAACTGTTCTGAATATCTAGCAACACTAATACTGGTGTGGACGCTAACCTTTTCTTCAATTCTTGAAAACTCTTCTCACAATCTGGTGTCCATGCAAATTTCTTCTCCTTCTTCAACAACTGCGTAGGGGGTCTAGCAATTGTTGAGAATCCTTCAATGAATCGACGGTAATAGCACGCCATTCCAAGAAAACTGCGAATCTGAGTCACCGACTTCGGCTGTTCCTAGTGCAATACTGCCTCAACTTTACTAGAGTCGACTGCAATACCTTTAGCAGTCATAACATGACCCAGAAATTCCACTTTCTTTTTCCAGAAATCACACTTACTGAATTTCGCATATAATTGCTGCTCTCGAAGCTTTTCAAGAACCAGCCTCAGATGGGCGGCATGATCTTCCTCTGTCTTGGAGTAGACAAGAATGTCATCTATAAATACGACAACAAACTTATCCAGATATTCCATGAAAACTTAATTCATCAAGTTCATAAAATATGAAGGAGCATTTGTCAATCCAAATGACATGATTGTGAACTCATAATGTCTATATCTTGTTGAAAATATTTTCTTGGGCACATCCTCTACGCGAATCTTCAACTGTTGATATCCTGATCGAAGATCTATCTTGGAGAAAATTCCAGCTCATCATAATTGATCAAACAAATCATCTATCCTGGGTAGCGGATACTTATTTTTTATTGTCACTTCATTCAGAGCTCGGTAATCAATGCACATTCTCATGCTTCTATCTTTCTTCTGAACAAAAAAAACAGGTGCTCCCCATGGCGACAAACTTGGCCTCACAAAACCTTTTTCTAACAACTCCTCAATCTGTTTCTTCATTTGTACCAACTCATCCGTAGGAATTAGATACAGTCTATTGGCTATTGGGGCTGTACCAGGCACCAATTCAATCACAAACTCAATATCTTGATCAAGTGGCATTCCAGGTAAATCTTCAGGAAAACATCTGAATATTCATTAACAACTAGCACTTCTTCAATGCTGACTGCTTTAGCACTATTCACCATCATCTGACCATTGCGAACGGTAGTTGCTTGAACTTCCACTCTTTCACCTTTCGAGCTTTCAATAGACATTACTCTTCTACCACAATCCAGCACAACCTTGTGCTTAGATAGCCAATCCATTCCAAGGATAACATCTAATGATTGAGCATCTAAGATAATAAGGTTCGCTAGGAACTCTAGTCCATTCATGAGCATCTTAACTCCCATACATCCTAGGTTAGATCGTAGTTCTGATCCAAGGGATTGGACCAAAAGCATGCACTTAAAGTTCATCACTTCTAACCCATTCCCAGCAGCAAAATCTCAAGAAATTAAGGAATGAGAAGCTCCAGACTCAAATAGAACTATAGCAGGTACTAAATTAACTAGAAACGTACCCAGTACAACATCTGATGCTTCCTGGGCTTCATCAGTCGTGATATGATTAGCACGACCCCTCACCGTGGCTTGAGTCGTAACTCCAAGTTGAACAGCTCCACGGTTTCCTCCTAGTGCAGGCGTCTTGGCCGGCGTAGATCCAAGGTTGAAGCGAACAGGCATAACACCTCTACTCTTGGGGCGTTATTGGCGAAATATCCTGGCTCAGTGCAGCTAAAACAGAGCCTGACTGCTGACTGTTGATTTCCTCCCGAGCCGTTATTGATCTGAACAGGTGTGTGAAAATTTTGGCCACTGGGGTGTGGTGCGGAAGAAGGCGCCTTGAAGATTGCCTTGGGTTGAAACCTGACAAACTGTTGCGGTGCAACCCTCAATTTTTTCTTGCCTTGGCGAGCTCCTTGTTGTGTTACCTTACGCTTGCGGTTGTCATCTAACTATTTGCGCTTGTCTTCGAGAATAAGGGCCTTGTTCACCAGTTCTTGAAAATCAGGAAAATTGAGGGTCATCATCCCAACCTGCAATCCTGAATTCAATCCTTTCATGAAGCGAGACTGTCTTCCCTTATCAGTTGCTACATCTTCAGGAGCATAGCGAGCAAGCTGAGTGAACCGGTTCAGGTAGTCTGCTATAGACTGGCCTCCCTGTTTGATGGCTCTAAATTCTTCCTTCTTTAAGTCCATGACACCTTTAGAAACATGATACTGATGAAAAGCTGCAGAAAATTCTTCCCAAGTGATCTCTTGTGGATTCTCCTATGATGCGTAGTAATTCTCCCACCATTTGGCAGTTGTGCCTTCTAGTTGATAAGAAGCATAGAGCACCTTCTCATTTCTCTCACACTAGGTGATATGCAACTTCCTCTCAATTGTCCTTAGCCAATCGTTAGCTTCAATTGGGTTAGCAATCCCAGAAAAGGTTGGCGGACAGGTCCTCATGAATTCTGAAATCTTCGAGAATGGACGGTTCCCATTATAGCAACTTGATTTGCATTGCTGGCCACTGATTGATTGGTGAATTGTTGCATTTCTTTGCATCATGGTTTGCATAAGTTGAGTTTGCGTGACAAGAAAAGCTCCAAAATTGGTCATATCAATGGTGGTGCCGCTTGAGGAATTGGCGTTCTAGTTCTCATCTTGTGGCTTCCACTTCCACCACTGACGATGTTTCACGTAGTCTAAACCATCGGCTGGTTACTCCAAGGTTTAGAGAAAAGAGGGAAATAGCATAGACAAGTAATATAAGATCTTATGCGGGGGAAAGCTTTAACTAAAACTCTAAATATATTAACTTTAATTAATACTTGGTATGGCTGCTCACAAGTGCCTAAGGGTAATGCAACACATACTGCACACTCAAAAAGACCATAAAAACTCTCATTAAGCTAATTGTCGGGACCCGAATTTGCAAATCCGGACCCTCTGTGTATACCGCACTAGTCCAGGATCACACTAGTGCACACAGGCTCAACATAGATGCTATCATAGTCATACACAGCGGAATATAGCATAACTTTAATAATTAATAGTAACTGTTGTCTTACATGATTCTTGCCACATAAGGCTTATAAAAGAAATTGCAAATAAGCAGCAACGGAAATTAAATAAGCGTAGCAGCTCCCCAGTTCACTGCAGGCAACTGATGAGGCTCGGACCCTAAGCATTCGCATCCATATAATCCTCCTCCACAAAAGGCGTAGATTCTTCCTCTTCTGAAGTTGTTGTTGTTGGGGTGAGTACATAAAGCACTAAACAAGTTGTGCACAGTAATGCAATCTAATATTCTATATGCTTGGCTTAATCCAAAGGAATGGCTAATATGGCTATTTTGCAATAAAGCGGCATTTTAACAAGAATACCATAAATAGATTGAAAAGCAGAAAAACAAATACAGTAATTAATAGGTTCAGCATTTCTGAAGTAAACCAGGTTTCCAATCCTAAATCAATTTCCATTCTCCATGGCACCTTGCCATCCCAACAGGTTTTTGTTTAACAAAAGTCTAACCCTTAACTGTAATTCCCGAGCATTGCCCAATAGCGTGAGCATGGCTATTCGAATAGATTGTATACTCTACAGAGGTTATGCACTTTACCCACACGATACAACCAAACACCACCAAGGCAGTGATCATAACAAAGCCTTTACAATGCTACACCTAGACCCAGTATTGTTCGCTAAGGTTTCAACACTGAAGGGTTAAACCACCACAATAGGGACCCCCTCTTGCGCCATGTGAGTTAAACCGTAAACCTGGGACTCACTATTCACCACAACAGTACCAAAATCTAGGCTTCACAAATTATTTAGCTAGGCTGCCCCATTCCAGACATGTGGTTGCAAGAAAGACTCAGGTCAAAGGCTTGCAAGGTTAAGTCCTTAGAGTGATTAAGGCAATTCTTCCACATACCCCTGCCAATCCTGGCCCACCTTGGCACACTACACCTTGCCAAATGCCCTAATTTAAATCATTACCACCCCAGTTGATTACCAAGCACCACGTACCACCAACATTTCAATCTAGTTGCGAGACCTCCTCGCCACGACAACTTGATAGCACTGTGTGACAACACATGACACACAAATTCTTAAACATTGTTCCATATTCCATTAGTCAAGATTAAGTAACAACATTCGGACACATGTGATGACGTGGCATGGCTAAGCAATCTACGACGGTCTAACTAGTCCCATGTTGATTATTAATATTAACCAACTATAATTCCACATCCTAGGGTGACAATTAGATCATGGCATAAAATTGACAAGGTATGATTTAATTCAATTAGGCATATTATCTAATTCCCAGATTAATTGAAATCATTTTATACACATAAAATATCATGCATAATTTAAGAGACAAAATAGCAATTTGGTGAAATTGGGTGCAACATGGTCAAAGCACAACTTGCCTTGGAGTAGGTGCTGGTCTTGCTCTGAGCTTGGGTCTTGAAGCGACGATTCTTCCTCCGGATCTCCGAGCAGTTCAACGTCTACGCGAAACGATGCCAAAATAGCAAATAAACACCAAACCAGAGAGCAAGCAAACTCCAAAAAAAAATTCACCAATAAATAGATCTTGATTTTAAAATTTTTTAGAAATTTGAATCACTCAAATCGAGTTAAAATTAAAAATATATAGCCTTTTGAAGTTTGAATAAATACTGAAAATACAGAAAATAGAATTTCTGATTTTCCCGAAATATTTTTCTATTGAAAAAGATTTTTATTGCGCAACGCTGACGTCAGCCCTGGCCCGAGCCAATCAGGCATTGACACGTCAGCCTGGTCCATGGACTTGGTTCACGAGACTACCTCTGGTCCACCGTGGACGCGGCCCACGACGCCTCGCGCCACGCGCTCGACACGCGACGCGCATCGACTGGCTGCAACGCTGTCCGTGACGATGCTCGACACGCGGCGTGCATCCGGGCAACGATCCGACGACTACTGTTCTAACGCACACGCAGCGCGATCTCAACCGAACAGACCTGATCCAACGGTCCACGCTTACCCAAGTTGTTCACTATAGATGAAGCGACGTGGCGCGATCTGAGACGTCCACGCTCCGAGACGAAGATGGCAGCACGGTGGCTGACTGGCACCGGAGCGAAGGAAGAAGACCACTCGAACGGCGTTTCAACGTGGACCCGGCGAGAAGAAGTAGCAACTTCGGTGCGGCTCGATGCAACGAGTCTGAATCTGGAACCGATGCGGCGAACGGCGGCTTGACAGCGGTGGAAAAGGCGAGAAAGCTAGCGGCGCTGCTTGCGCAACTACGGCGAGCTCCCGAGCGACGACGGCTGCGAAACAAGTGAAGAGGCTAGTGCTACTGGTTGCGCAAGGGGACGAGGAACATCGGAGTGCGGGCTGCAGCTTTTATAGCCTACGGCATGCGCGCAAGAATGGAAACCCTAAACAATCCGCGGTGGAGACGGCGTGCGGCGGCGAACTCAGAAACCGAATCGGAGACGACGACTGATGACCGTCCGATCTAAGATGAACGGCCACGATTGATTCCCAGGCGATACGATCCGATCCGCTCTTTCCAAATCCAACGGGCGAGATCTAAACTTACCAAAACAACGCGAAGCGATCTCAGCCGCACGATCTCGATCCAACGGTCGATCGCATTAGGGTTTCGCGAAAGAAACGGCCGTCCGATCTGAATCCAACGGTCCACATGCGCGGCGGCGGCGAAATGGGGTCAAGGCGCACGACATTGAGCCACGCAGCGCAGACATCTTTGGGCTTCGACCTAGATCATTCACCGATTTTCAAAAGCTTTTTGATTTAAAATAATTCCCGAAATTAGATTAATTCATTTAAGGTAATTAAAATATCAGGAAAAATCCAAGAAAATTCTCATAAATACTTTGAGACATTTTGAGCTCAAATAAAATATTTTTGGCAAAACTTCATATTAGTTTTATCTATAAATAATTAGTTTTCACCAAAGGTTCAATATACTTAATTAAAATAAATTCAAATAAATTCCAGAAAATCCAATAAGTTCAGAAAATTAACAAAATGCACATAAGTGAAACTATAGGCCAAATTTTGGGATGTTACAAACCTCCCTCCCTTAACAGAATCTCGACCCCGAGATTCAGGGCTAACTAAGGAATAGGTTTGGAAATTCTGACTTCAGGTCCTCTTCACGCTCCCAGGTTGCCTCATTCTCAGAATGGTTCCTCCACTGAACTCTGCAAAAACGAACTGACTTGTTCCTGGTTCTGCGGTCCATGACATCCAAAATTTTCATCGGCTGCTCCTTGTAGGTCAAATCCTTCTGCAACTCAATCTCTTCCAAAGGCGTTTGCTCCGCTGGCACCCGAAGACACTTCTTGAACTGTGACACATGGAACACATCATGCACGCCTGCCAGTGACTGCGGCAATTCTAACTGGTAAGCAACCTCCCCTCGACGGCTCAAAATTTTGAACGGTCCAACATATCTTGGGGCAAGCTTTCCTTTAGCGTGGAACCTTTTAACTCCTTTCAGAGGGGTAACTCTAAGATACACAAAATCGTCTGGCTCAAAACTCAAGTCACGGCGTCAATTATCAGCGTAACTCTTTCGTCTTGACTGCGCGATTTTGAACCTCTCTCTTATCATGGCAACTTGCTCTTCAGCTTCCTTGAGAACATTAGGGCCAAATATCATACACTCTCCTGTCTCATTCCAATTTAGCGGGGTACGACAGGCACGACCATATAAAGCTTCAAATGGCGACATCGCAAGCTAGCCACAGTAGCTGTTATATAATTGAACTCTGCATGCATACAGAAACATTTGTCCCATGAAGTAGTGTAGGCAAAAGCGCAAGCCCTCAACATATCTTCCAAAATCTGATTTACTCTTTCATCGACCATCGGTGCTGTGGGTGATATCTCAGATCAAGTTCAATCGCGTTCCCATAGCTTCATGCAATTTATCCCAAAATCTCGAGATGAATTGAGTACCTCTGTCTGACAATATTTTCCTAGGCACACCATGCAAACACACAATTCTGGCCATGTATAATTCTGCTAACCGGTCTCCTGAGTAAGTTGTCTTAACCGGAATGAAGTGAGCAACTTTGGTCAATCGATCCACAATGACCCATATAGAATCATACCCACTTTGGGTTCTTGGCAACCCAGTGATGAAATCCATACCGATTTCTTCCCATTTCCATTCTGGAACCCTTAACGGCTTAGTAATCCTGCTGGTCTCTGGTGTATTGCCTTAACTCTCTAGCATATATGACACAACGCAACATGCTCAGCGACTTCACGCTTCATATTCGGCCACCAAAACCTCTCCTTTAAGTCCTGGTACATCATGGCGCTTCCTGGATGGATTGAATACTTGGAATCGTGAGCCTCTTCCAAAATCAACTGCTTAAGTTCTGGTCTGTGTGGCACACAGATTCGACCCTTGAACCACATGGTACCCTGGTCATCCATAGTAAAATATGCCGCTAATTCTTCATCCTTTTTAGCTTTGATTCGATCGATTTTCTCATCATCCTTCTGCCCTTCCCGAATCTGATCCTCAAGCGTCGGTTTTACTTCCAATGCAGCTATGAATCCTTTTGGAATCATTTCCAATTTTAACCTCTGAAACTCCTTACACAGCTCCGATTGATCCTCTTGTACCATCATATTTGCAACGTGGCTTTTACGACTCAGGGCATCAGCCACTACATTAGCCTTTCCCGGATGGTAGTGGATTCCCATATTATAATCCTTTATTAACTCCAACCACCTTCTTTGCCTCATGTTAAGATCTGACTGAGT
This sequence comes from Otatea glauca, assembly GCA_036346275.1. Lineage (NCBI taxonomy): Eukaryota > Viridiplantae > Streptophyta > Magnoliopsida > Poales > Poaceae > Otatea > Otatea glauca. Next base: position 9,516,442 of record CM070733.1, on the reverse strand, counting down.
GAAAATATATTTCAAACTCTTGTGGTCCGTATATATCTCACATCTATTTTCGATGAGATAGTGATGCCACAATTTCAAGGCATGCACCACGGCAGCCAATTCCAAATCATGCGTAGGATAATTTCCTTCATGCGGTCTTAACTGCCTTGACACATATGCGACCCCTTTACCCTCTTGCATCAACACGCATCCAAGACCCTGTCTTGATGCATCACAGTATATGTCAAAACTGTTCTGGACATCAGGCAATACTAGCACTGGGGCTGTTATCAAACGCTTCTTTAATTCCTCAAAGCTCTTCTCACACTCTGGCGTCCACGCAAACTTCTTTTCCTTTTTTAGCAATTGCGTGAGAGGTCTCGCAATTGTTGAAAATCCTTCTATAAACCGTTGGTAGTAACTCGCCATTCCTGTGAAACTACGCGACCGAGTAATGCCAGACTTGCTGCTCCCGGTGCAGATCGTCTCCACCTTGCTCGTGGTCATCTGCCACTCCTTTCGCAGTCATCACATGACCAAGAAATTCAACCCTCTCCTTCCAAAAATCACACTTGCTGAACTTAGCGTACAATTGTTGTTCTCGCAACCTTTCTAAAACCAACCTCAAATGTTCAGCATGCTCTTCTTCTGTCTTTGAGTAAACCAGGATATCATCTATAAAGACAACAACAAACTTATCCAGATACTCCATGAAAACCTTATTCATCACATTCATGAAATATGCCGGCGCATTGGTCAATCCGAATGACATAACTGTAAACTCGTAATGTCCGTATCTCGTCGAGAATGCGGTCTTCGGGACATCTTCTGCTTGAACCTTCAGTTGATGATATCCTGAACGAAGGTCTATCTTGGAAAAGACTCCTGCTTCCCTCACTGATCAAATAAGTCGTCGATTCTTGGCAACGGGTACTTGTTCTTAATTGTTACTTCATTAAGTGCTCGATAATCGATACACATCCTTAAACTTCCATCCTTTTTCGTTACAAACAAAACTGGCGCTCCCCACGGTGATGAGCTTGGTCTTACGAAGCCTTTCTCCAATAGCTCTTCAATCTGCTTCTTCATTTCTACTAGTTCATCAGTAGGCATCCGATAGGGTCTTTTTGCTATCGGTCTTTGTTCCAGCGCTAACTCAATGACAAACTCGATGTCACGGTGCGCGACATTCTGAGATCCTCTGGAAATACATCTGGGTATTCCCTGACCACTAACACTTCTTCTATGCTGACGGCTTTTACGCTATTAACTATTAGTTTATCATCACGAACTGTTGTCGCTTGGAATTCGCTTTCTCTCCTCAAGGGCTCTCAATGGATACAACCCTTCGACCGCAATCCAATACTATCTTATGCTTGGTCAACCAATCCATACGAAGGATAACATCTAAAACTTGGGTATCTAACATGATCAAGTTCGCTAGGAATTCTACCCCATTAATTAGCAGCTTAACTCCCAAGCACCCAAGGCTAGATCGTAACTCAGATCCCGGGGCTTGGACTAACATCACACATTTAAGATTTTTCATAATCAAACCATTTTCAGATGCATAAGCCCGAGAGACAAATGAATGTGAAGCTCCCGAATTAAATAAGACTGTTGCAGGTACTGAGTTTACCAAAAACTTACCCAGCACAACGTCTGACGCTTCCTGAGCTCCATCTGCGGTGATGTGGTTGACTCTGCCCCCGAATAGTAGCTTGAGGCGTTGCTCCTGCCTGTCCAGTTCCTCGGTTCGCTCCCGTCATCGGTGCCTTAGCAGGCGTCGTTCCAAGGTTGAAACGTACTGGCGTGATACCTCCTTTCTGGAGACATCTGTTGGCATAATGCCCCAGCTCATTGCAACTGTAGCACCTTCTAACGGCTGACTGCTGTACTCCTCCTTGAGCATTGTTACCCTAAACCGGCGTCTGATAACTCTGTCCCGGTGGTCGCGGCGCGATTGTTCTTTGGTTTATTGACGTTTTCGGTTGGAACCTAGCAAAGCGCTGCGGTGTCATCCTCATTCGCAGTGGTTAGGGCGCCCACTTTGGTTGGTCATCATGCGCTGCGATTTTCCCCGATTCTTTGCGCTTATCCTCCGTAATCAAAGCCTTGTTTACCAATTCTTGAAAATCCGAAAAAGTGTGGGTAATTAGCCCCACCTGCAGCCCTGAGTTTAGTCCTTTCATGAAGCGGGACTGCTCGCCTTGTCCGTCGCTACGTCTTCGAGGAGCATAGCGGGCTAGCTCGCAAATTTGTTCAAATGTCGGCCACGGTTGGCCTCCTTGCTTAAGCGCCTGAACTCTTCCTTTTTCAAGTCCATCATCCCTTCTGGTACATGATACTGGCGGAAGGCCGTTGCAAACTCTTCCCATGTGATTTCCATGGGCGCCTCATGAGTAGCACAGTAGTTCTCCCACCATTCTGCAGCTGTTCCCTCTAGCTGATGGGATGCGTAAATAACCTTCTCATGGCCTTCACATTGAGTGATGTACAGCTTCCTCTCAATGGTTCTCAGCCAATCATCTGCTTCCAAGGGGTTGACATTGCCTGAGAATGTTGGTGGTCGGGTCCTCATAAAGTCCGACAACTTGGAGTAAGGACGAGGCCCGCCATTGTTGTTCTGAGCAGTGGGGTTGTTGACTGCAGCCATATTGGTCATCTGCTACATCATAGTCTGCATCAACTGAGTTTGCGCAGCGAGAAAAGCTCCCAAGTTCTGCATATCCACTAGCGGTGCTTGCTGCGGTGGTGCTCCTTCATTGGGATTGTTGCACGGTGCGAGACTCACTTCTGAAGCTCCGTTGTTGCTGCGAGTGTTCACCATCTGCTTGATTGCTTCTTGGGTTAGGAAAGATAGATGTAGCATAGATAAGATGCAAGAATTTCTAAGGCGGGGGAAACAGGTTAAACCCAACTTAAATAATCTTTATTAATACTTGATATGGTTGCTTACAATGCCTAAGGGCTTTGCAACGCATACTGCACACTCAACAGACAATTAAGAACCAAACTAAACATGCAACCTTAACGTCTACTAAAAGGTAAAGACTAACTTAAAGACGCGACTCAACACTCGAGTCTCAACACAACTCTAAGACCAACTCTCACTCATCCAGCCACCCTGGATGAGACTGATCCGGCACATACACCGGTGGGTGGGCTAGCATGGGTGCAAACCTATCCTGAGGACCCTCTGCTGGCTCCTCAAGCTCCCACTCACGCTCCTCTGGGTCTTCCTCTTCTTCTTCTTCTTCGGTGACTCCATCTGGCTCCTGGATGACCTGGTCCGCCACCTCCTCGGCTACCTGCAAGGCCTCCTCCAACTCACTGATGACTCTGGCTGCGGCGTCACGGGTCTTCTGAAGCTCTCGCTCGAACACCCTCAGTGCCTCGTACACTGTCTCCAACTCCTGAGCAGTGTTCCTCAGGTGCTCCTCTTGGGCGATGGCGAACTCAGCAAGGTGTACTGCAGTAGCACACTCCCCCTCCACGATCCGTCGACGCTGGCATGCTCGCACTGTCGGGTGAAGCCGAAACACGGTGTCGCGAAGCTCGTAGGCGTAGTCGTGGCAGATCCATCGTAGAGCAAGTCTGGCAGCCTCCTGAATTCCCGCCTCGTACGTGAACCTCCGGGTGGTGATGTGGATCGGTCTGGTGGTCTCGTCGCACTCTCGAGTGAAGATGGTCAGTTTGCAGAAGAATCCCCGATGCACACCGTTGACGTTCTAGTTGCTTCCTCGGTAGAGCGGACGATCGAAGCCTCCAATTACTTGAAGAACTCTCCACAGCTCCATGGCATAGCCACCCTGCCTTGACTCGAAGGACTGGAAGATCGGCATCTATTCAAAACAAAATTTTGAATAATATTTCTACTCGAACGGCAACAAAACGAATGTAATTTTACCAAGGATGAGAGTAGAAGAATGAGATAAGCCAAGAGTTTCCTATTAGTCAATTTTTCTTTTTCTTTAGAAAATAATTTTGGACACTCCTAAGAGATACCAACTACCTAGGGCCAAGACCTATAGTCAGTATGGCTCTGATATCACCTCTGTCGGAACCCGAATTTGCAAATTCGAACCCTCTGTGAATACCGCACTAGTCCAGGATCACGCTAGTGCACATAGGCTTAACATAGATGCTATCATAGTCATACACAGCGGAATATAGCATAACTTTAATAATTAATAGTAACTATTGTCTTACAAGATTATTGGCACACAGGGCTTATAAAAGAAATAGCAAATAAGCAGCAGCGGAAATTAAATAAGCGTAGCAGCTCCCCAGTTCACCGCAGGCAACTAACGAGGCTCGGACTCTAAGCATTCATATCCATATAATCCTCCTCCACGAAAGGCGTAGATTCTTCCTCTTCTGAAGTTGTTGTTGTTGGGGTGAGTACATAAAGCACTCAACAAGTTGTGCACAATAATGCAATCTAATATTCTATATGCTTGGCTTAATCCAAAGGAATGGCTAATATGGCTATTTTGCAATAAAGCGGCATTTTAACAAGAATACCATAAATAGATTGAAAAGCAGTCAAACAAATACAGTAATAAATAGATTCATCATTTCTGAAGTAAACCAGGTTTCCAATCCTAAATCAATTTCCATTCTCTATGGCACCTTGCCATCCCAACAGGTTTTTGTTTAACAAAAGTCTAACCCTTAACTGTAATTCCCGAGCATTGCCCAATACCGTGAGCTTGGCTATTCGAATAGATTGTACACTCTGCAGAGGTTATGCACTTTACCCACACAATACAACCAAACACCACCAAGGCGAGTGATCATAACAAAGCCTTTACAAAGCTACATCTAGACCCAGTACTGTTCGCTAAGGTTTCAACACTGAAGGGTTAAACCACCACTACAGGGCCCTCCTCTTGCGCCATGTGAGTTAAACTGTAAACCCGGGACTCACAATTCACCACGACAGTACCAAAATCTAGGTTTCACAAATTATTCAGCTATGCTGTCCCATTCCAGACATGTGGTTGCAAGAAAGACTCAGGTCAAAGGCTTGCAAGGTTAAGTCCTTAGAGTGATTAAGGCAAGACTTCCACATACCCCTGCCAATCCTGGCCCACCTTGGCACACTGCCCCTTGCCACTTGCCCTAATCTAAATCATTACCACCCCAGTTGATTACCAAGCACCACGTTCCACCAACATTTCAATCTAGTTGCGTGCCCTCCTCTCCACGACAACTTGATAGCTCTGTGTGACAACACATGACACACAAATTCTTAAACATTGTTCCATATTCCATTAGTCAAGATTAAGTAACAACATTCGGACACATGTGATGACGTGGCATGGCTAAGCAATCTACGACGGTCTAACTAGTCCCATGTTGATTATTAATATTAACCAACTATAATTCCACATCCTAGGGTGACAATTAGATCATGGCATAAAATTGACAAGGTATGATTTAATTCAATTAGGCATATTATCTAATTCCCAGATTAATTGAAATCATTTTATACACATAAAATATCATGCATAATTTAAGAGACAAAATAGCAATTTGGTGAAATTGGGTGCAACATGGTCAAAGCACAACTTGCCTTGGAGTAGGTGCTGGTCTTGCTCTGAGCTTGGGTCTTGAAGCGACGATTCTTCCTCCGGATCTCCGAGCAGTTCAACGTCTACGCAAAATGATGCCAAAATAGCAAATAAACACCAAACCAGAGAGCAAGCAAACTCCAAAAATAAAATAAAATTTACCAATAAATAGATCTTGATTTTAAATTTTTTTAGAAATTTGAATCACTCAAATCCAAGTTAAAATGCAAAAGATATAGCCTTTTGAAGTTTGAATAAATACTGAAAATACAGAAAATAGAATTTCCGATTTTCCTGAAATATTTTTCTATTGAAAAAGATTTTTATTGCGCAACGCTGACGTCAGCCCTGGCCCGAGCCAATCAGGCACCGACACATCAGCCTGGTCCATGGACTTGGTTCACGGGACCTCCTCTGGTCCACCGTGGACGCGGCCCACGACGCCTCGCACCCGCGCCCGACACGCGGCGCACATCGACTGGCTGCAACGCCGCCCGTGCCGATGCTCGAGACGCGGTGCGCATCCGGGCGACGATCCGACGGCTACTGTTCTAACGCACACGCGGTGCGATCTCAACCGAACAGACCTGATCCAATGGTCGACGCTTACCCGAGCCGTTTCATCAGACGGCGAGCGGCGTGGCGCGATCGAGACGTTCATGAAGATCCAACCACGCCGAGCCCGGCGATGATGGCAGCATGGCGGCGGACTGGCACCAGAGCGGAGGAAGAAGACCACCCGAACGGCGTTTCAGCGCGAACCCGGTGAGAAGAAGTAGCAGCTTCGGTGAGGCTCGACGCAACGAGTCTGAATCTGGAACCGGTGCGGCGAACGGCGGCTTGACGGTCGGCGGAAAAGGCGAGAAAGCTAGCGGCGGTGCTTGCGCAACTACGGCGAGCTCTCGAGCGACGATGGCTGCGAAACAAGCAAAGAGGCTAGTGCTACTAGCTGCGCAAGGGGACGAGGAACATCGGAGTGCGGGCTGCGGGTTTTATAGCCTCAGCATGCGCACAGGAAAGGAAACCCTAAACAATCCGCGGCGGAGACGGCGTGCGGCGGCGAACTCAGAAACCGAATCGGAGACGACGACTAACGACCGTCTGATCTAAGATGAACGGCCACGATTGATTCCCGGGAGATACGATCCGATCTGCGCTTTCCAAATCCAACGGGCGAGATCTAAACTTACCAAAACAACGCGAAGCGATCTCAGCCGCACGATCTCGATCCAACGGTCGATCGCATTTGGGTTTCGCGAAAGAAACGGTCGTCCGATCTAAATCCAACGGTCCACACGCGTGGCGACGGCGAAACGGGCTAGCGGGGGTCGCGACAACAATGTAGCGCATACAAGACAAGGCTAGGCTTCACCCAAGATTGTTCACCGATTTTCAAAAGCTTTTTGATTTAAAATAATTCTCAAAATTAGATTAATTCATTTAAGGTAATTAAAATATCAGGAAACATCCAAGAAAATTCTCATAAATACTTTGAGACATTTTGAGCTCAAATAAAATATTTTTGGCAAAAGTTAGTATTTGTTTTATCTATAAATAATTAGTTTTCACCAAAGGTTCAATATACTTAATTAAAATAAAATTCAAATAAATTCCAGAAAATCCAATAAGTTCAGAAAATCACCAAAATGCACATAAGTGAAACTATAGGCCAAATTTTGGGATGTTACACTAATCAAGCATCTCTAATCGACTAAAGGCAAAACTCCGAACTTAAACTTACGCGACTCGAACACTTGAGTCACTACTACTAATAACTCAAGACTATATCTAGTCACTAAGCCATCCTGGATGCGGGCCTCCAGGTTGTAACACCCTAATTTTTGCTCTAACTTAAATTTTGGAGTATTTTTATTTTTGTGATTTTTTTTTGGGAATTTATTTAAACTTAATTGGATTTATTCAAATAGGGCTTTCCTTGAAAACAATTGAATAATGGAAAAGTTTTTGCAAAGTTTTATTGCAAATATTTTAATTGAGTTCCAAATATCTCAAAGTAATTTCTGGAATTTTTCTAGAATTTTTCTGCTATTTTAAAAGCTCCAAATGATTTAATTGAATTTCTAGAATTATTTTAAATGTGAAATGATTTTAAATCATTGAACAAAGAATGGGCCGAGCCCATTATCGCGTGTCGCCGCCCAACCGCGCCAAAACCCTAGCGTCGCCCGGCCCGAGCCGCTCGATCCTCGACGGATGCTCGTGAGTGAGCCACGTCGTCGCGTGCGTGCGCCGCCGGATCATCGCGCCACGAACGGCCGGGAGAGGCCACGCCGGTGCGTCTCGCGAGATCACCGGAGCTAATGCCGGCCGTTTCGCTCGTTCTGCCGCAGTAAGCGCGCACGCCGAGGCCCCTTAAAGTGCACCGAGTAGCGGCGTCGACAGAGCTCCTTTCGCTGCGTCTTTGACTCCTCGCGTCGAGACGCTCTAGAGACCACGGAGAGCTCGCCGTAGTTGTTCCTCGCGCCGCATCGTTTCTCCGCCGCTTGCTTCGCCGTCGGTCCATTTCGCCGTCGCCGAGGTCACGATGCTCGCCGAGTCAAGCCTCGTCGAACGCGCTAGATCTTCTCGCCGGGAACCACCGAACGCCGCCGACTACGTCGTCTTCCTCATCTCGGCAAGCTTGCACCGCCGCACGCCATCGCCGGACTCGAGCATCGTTGACCGTCGGATCGCAAGGAGGGTAAGGATCGTGCCACGTCGCCCTTCTCTGGTTACATTTAGTTTGTATCTCGTGCTGTTAGATCTGTTATGGGACGGTCCGGTTTAACCCTAAGGTTTGCACGCCGTTGATCTTGATCGTTAGATCTAGAGCGAACGGCTTGGATTAGATCTAGTTTCGCGATGTGTTTTGTCTTAGCCGTTGGATCGTTAGTGAACGCGTGAGATTGTGCCGCAGAGCGGCTGAATAGTAAACAGCCGGTACCGTGGGCCGTTGGATTTAGATCCAACGGCGGCCGTGAGTAGATCGGTAGCGCGCGGATCCGCGCCGCTCAAATTTGAACGTCTGGCGGAGATGACACCGCACCCCATCGAATCACGTGCGACGCGTGTGGCGTTGATCGAGGGTGAGACCGGATCGACCGTTGAGTTCGGGCGCACCGCTGGATGCGTGGACGCGTGGGGCGTGGAGTCGCGGCGTCGCCGAACAGCGTGGGGTGAGATCCGACCGCTGGATGAGCGGCGGTCCGGATCTTGCCGCGTGTCGCGTCGAGATTGGTGCGCGATCGTCGCCGACGCCACGGCCTGCATCACCCGGTGCATGAGCATAGTGCTGCCATCCACGGTGGACCGAGCGAACCGTGGACCCGGCCCATGAATCAGAAGAAGCGTGGCGGCACTAGAGGTCGCCACGTGTCGTCGGCCGACGCTATCATCGACGCCATAAATATGTTATATATAAAAATATTTTGACCGAAATTCTTTTATGTTCTGATGTCATCATGATGCAATGCTGACGTCATAAATGCGAATTTTCAGTATAAAAATAATTGGGAAAAATCGGATTACTTAATTTCTGTATTTTCAGATTTTGTTCAAACTTCAAATGACTATAACTTTTGCATTTTAACTCGGATTTGGGTGATTCAAATTTCTAAAAATTCATAAAATTTAGTCCTCTGTATTAGATTTTTGTTGTATATTTTGTTTGTCCGCATAGACGCAAATTTGCCGGAAAGTTTCTAGGAAGAATTCGTCACTCAAGACCAAGCTTCGGAACACGACCAGCAACTCTTTGAAGGCAAGTGATGCTTTGATCATTTTGATCCTAGGTTTTTAAAATGTAGTTTATGCTTTGAAACTATGCATGCTTATTTATTTAAAATGAATTTAAATGGATTTGGGATAATGTAGTTAATCAACCCATTTTGTTATGCCACCTTGAATTATTAATTGTATGCCCTAAATCTTTGTCACCCTAAGTTTGATTATATTAGTTGGATGTTAATATTGTGCCAACACGGGAGGCTAGACAGTGAGTAGATGCTTAGCCTTGCAACGAGTCATGAATGATCTTTGGAAAAATGCTACAAAATTGACTAATGGAATATTGAATGTATTTTGGAAGTGGTGTGATGATGCCACATGATGATATGGAAGTATGGTGACTGTGTGGTTCCATATCGATGTTGAGTTATTCTTGGCATGTGTTGCACAATAATCAACCGGGTGGGAAATGATTTAGACTAGGGCAAGTGGCAAGAGGTCGTGTGCAGTGGGCCTGTGTGGCATTGGGTTGATGAGTGTTGTGAGTCTGTGTGCCACAATGGGCTGTGTGCCTTGTTGAGTGTTGGAAGTCTTGCCTTGGTGATTAAGGACTTCACCTTGCAAGCCTTTGATCCGAGTCACCCGTACAACCACATGTGCGATATGGGATGCACCTAGTTGACTAGGGTTACGATATCTTTCCTCCGATACCTCGGGGTGACAAGATACGTGGGTGTATCTGTATGGGGGCGCGCACTGTGCTACGGCTTGGTGCCCATCCAACGGTGATTGGCCGGTCCTATACTTGGCTCTGTGTGGGAAGTGATAGTGAAGGCAATACCGAGAGGTTCTTTGGTTAAGGTAGAGGTTCTGAAAAGCTTTGTTGCGGACAATCACCGTGTGGTGGCGGTTGTATCTTGTGGGTAAAGTGTACAACCTCTGCAGAGTGTCAAACTATTCGAATAGCGCGCTGCCATGTATTGAGCATTGCTCGGGATTACATCAAGGGTAGATTTTCATAAACAAAATGTGGGAAGGGTGGTGTGTGCCAAGTGTTAAAATGAACTATTAAAGGTGTGCCGAGAATCTTCGAGGAAAAACCATTTGAAGAAATTAGTATTACTTATAACTGTTCCAATGCTTTAATCTAATTAAGATACTGGTTTAAAAATGCTGTTGATGCAAAAGAACCATTTAAGCCCAACCTTTGGAATAAGCTTTGCATATAGTAATAGCGTTGCATCCTGTGCATTACTTGTTGAGTGCCTTGTGTACTCACCCCACCTTGCTTATCAACCCCAACATCAGTGGATGAGACTACACCAGCTTGGGAGGAGGAGTACATCGAGGATTCGAACAACTAGGGGGCAAGCCCAGTCGGTTGCCTGTGGCCAGATGAAGGCTTCCACGACCTTTTCTTATGTTCCGCTGCTATTTCTTTACTTTGAATAATGTAAGCCCTGTGTGGTGACTTATCTGTAAGGAGACCATAAGGTCGCATACTTTCGGTTTATATACATGATTGGCACTAATTATTCTTATATCTTCGTGAATGTCTGTGATGTGCAACCCTGTATGACTGTGTGTGCTAGCGTGATCCTGGACTGGCACAGAATACACAGAGGGTCCGGATCTGCAGGTTCGGGCCCGACAGGTGGTATCGAGAACGGAGTTGGATGTAGGACTTGACCCTAGTTTGGTTGTGCCTAGGAGGGTAAAACTATTTTCTAAAGACCTAATCAACTTGAGCAAGAATATCAATGAAATCTTGACTTATCTCTTCTCTCTTGTTTCATACCTATCTTTGAATTTTTATTATTCTCTGTTTAATTTAAACAAGGTTTGTTTTGGCAGATGAGGATGATCCATACCTATGGAGAGTGCACGGAGGATACTGCTGGAGTTATGGCGTATGATGCAGATTGCTCGGAGGTTTTGATGGACCAGCGTGTCGAGGACTTGGTGGTACAGGCAGGACTTGGCGTCGCTGGGATGTCAAGATCACGATGTATGCTCGGGAAAGGGCGAGGCGAGCCGTCCTATCTACATCACGGTCGGAGGTCTTCTTTGAGGCCGAAATCCGAGAGGCGGACGACGAGCGATGCGGCGGTGCCGCGCCTACTCGCGAGTTGGTGGGCACCGTCTTTCGTCACCATCCACGTCGAGACAATCGTTTTGAGAGGATGGAGCTTGCAGAGGAAGACGCCACTATCACCACTGGCGAGGTGCGTCATCGCCGGGAGGGCGCCTTGGGCGAGACAGTCAGAGGCTGCAGAGGACCCGCGGCGAGGTCACGAGGCGAGGATCCAGTGCGGAGAGGCTTAGCCCACTCCATGCGAAGATCCAGGAGTTGGAGATGGCTTTATGCGGACCCGAGCACGAGCGATCCCGGAGTTACGATCCGATCCGGAGGAGCGGTCACGAGAAGCGAGCGGCCCGGGACCAGCAGAGTCGATGGGGTCTTTTGCACCAGTGCGATAGGTCTTGAGATCGATTCGCCCGATGCGAGCACCCACGCTGTATGCTCGTGGGGAGCCGGCCGGGTTGGCTCGATGAGTGATCGAGTCTAGCCGAGGGTAGTGTTGAGACTCGAATAATTGAGTCGCGTCTTTTCTTGAGTCACCATTAGGTGTGAGTCGTCATAGAGTCCTATGTTTGCTTACTTGTTTTTCGTTGTGAGTGTCTCGTATGTGTTGCATTGCCCTTAGGCACTTGTGAGCAACCATACTGCCTTATATTATATCAATAAAGTGGCTAAATAATTTAAGTTACACTGCTTTCCCACATAAGTTCTTTTACTCGTCTATGCTTTCTTCTTTTCTTAACCTTGGAAGCTTGCAACAGATGGTGAGGACACGTGGAAATGTTGGAGCCAGTGGAAGTGGAGCTAACCAGGCGGACAACCAGAATGAAGAGCCGATTCCTCAACCGCCGCAGGTCGATATGCAGAACCTGGGAGCCTTCTTGACTGCCCAGACTCAACTTATGAACACGATGGTTCAAACCATGCAGCAGATATCCAACCAAGCTGCTGCGAATGTTCAAGCTGGGGGTAACCATGGACCACACCCCTACTCAAGGTTGTCGGAGTTTATGAGAACCCGTCCACCTACCTTCTCAGGCAACGCCAATCCACTGGAGGCGGACGATTGGCTAAGGACAATCGAAAGGAAGCTGCACATTACCCAGTGTGTAGGACATGAGAGGGTACTCTATGCCTCTCATCAACTCGAAGGGACTGCCGCAGAATGGTGGGAAAACTTCTGCGCAGCTCATGAGGACCCACAGAGTATCACGTGGGAGGAATTCACCTCGACTTTCGCCCGTTACCATGTACCGAGGGTATCATGGATCTCAAAAGGAGGAATTCAGAGCCTCAAACAAGGGGGCGATCGGTGGCGATTACGAACAAATTCACCTAAGCGCACGCTACGCGGAGAGGGCGTGGCTACGGATAAGGCGGACAATCCCGCTTCATGAAGGGATTGAATGCGAGGGTTGCAGTGGACCGATCACCCACACATTCCACGACTTCCAAGAGCTAGTTAACAAAGCTCTTATCTTAGAGGACAAGCGCCGAGAGTTGGATGACAACAGAAGCGCGGAATGGCACAACAAGGAGGTCGTCGGGGCAGCGAGAGGCAGAGGCGGCACCCCAGCAGTTCATCGGTACCGGCCGGAGGCAATGATAGGGCACCACTGGCGGCAAATCGCCCGATGGGTCGAATGTTGAGACTCGGCCAGTAAGCGTGGCACAAAGCGGAGGAACCTCTCGAGCGGTGGGAAGGCGTTGCTATCATTGCAATGAAATGGGGCATTTGCCAACAATTGCCCTAAGAAGGAGGTGTCACCCGATCCGCTTTAACACGGGAACACACCGGCAAGGACTCCGCGCCAATTGTGAACCGCGGGGCATCAACGGCGACAACTCCATCCCAAGGAACTGCACGAGGCCGAGTCAACCACATTACGACGGATGAAGTGCGAGCGCTACGGATGTTGTCTTGGGTAAGTTCTAGTAAACTCGATACCACTCTTTGTTTTATTCGATTGGGAGCTTCACATTCATTTATTTCCGAGATTTTGCTGTTCAAAATGATATGGATATAGTGAATCTTAAATGTGTGCTTATAGTCAATCCTCGGATCGAACTCCGATCTAAAGTAGGATGTTTAGGGTAAGACTAATAATTAATGGAGTTGAGTTCCTAGCAAACTTAATCGTCCTTAATACCCAAACCTTGGATGTTATCACTCGAATGGATTGGTTAACCAATCACTAGGCGATCTTTGGGTGTGGGAAAAGAGTCATATCGGTCGAGAGCCGGATGGAAAGAAGATTGAATTTGAAGCAAAATCGGTGCGAGATGGACAATTGATGGTCAACGGCATGAAGATCGACTTAGAAGAAGTTTCCATAGTCAATGAATATCCGGATGTTTTCCGGAAGATTTACCGAATGCCGCCAGATAGAGATATTGAGTTCGTGATAGAGTGGTTCGAGGACAGCTCAATAGCTAAGAGACCTTACAGAGATGTCCACAGAGGAATTGGTGGAAATGAAGAAGCAAATTGAAGAACTCTTTGGAAAAGGATTTATAAGACCTAGTTCATCGCCATGGGGAGCACTGTCTTATTCGTCAAGAAGAAGGGCGGGAGTTTTAGGATGTGTATAGACTATCGTGCACTCAATGATGTGGCGATAAAGAATAAGTATCCGCTACCCGGGATCGATGATTTGTTTGACCGCTTGAGAGGAGCAGGAGTATTCTCCAAAATTGATCTCCGATCGAGGATACCATCAATCGAAGATCCGATCGGAGGATATCCCAAGACGCATTTTCGTCAAGATATGGACACCACGAGTTTCTGATGATGTCTTTTGGTTTGACAAATGCACCATATTTCATGAACTTAATGAATAAAGTTTTATGGAATATTTGGATAAGTTCGTCGTCGTATTCATAGATGATATCCTTATCTATTCCAAGGCGAGAGAAGAGCACGCGAGCATTTGAGGCTAGTCCTTGAAAAGTTGAGAGAACAAGATTGTTTGCAAAATTTAGCAAATGTGACTTACGGAAAAATAAGGTGGAATTTCTTGGACACATAATGTGTGAAGGAGTTGCGGTAGATCCAAAGAAAATGGAGACGGTTCTACATTGGGAACAACCCAAGTCGGTAACCCAAACCGTAGTTTCCTTGGAATGGCGGGTATTACCGTCGATTCATCGAAGGATTCTCTACGATTATGAGACATCTTACGCAATTGTTGAAAAGGAAAAGAAATTCTTATGGGCCTTTGAGTGTGAGAAGAGTTTTGAGGAGTTGAAGAGGAGTTTAACATCGGCTTTGTATTAGTTTTACCCGCGTTCATCAAGGCTTCGACATCTATTGTGATGCATCGCGCCGGGATTGGGATGCGTGTTGATGCAAAATAGGAAGGTAATTGCCTATGCATCGAGGCAATTGAGACCACATGAGGAGAACTATCAGACCCATGATTTGGAATTAGGCTGTAGTAGTGCATGCACTAAAGATATGGCGTCATCATCTCATCGGAAATAGATGTGAAGTGTATACTGAGATCATAAAAGTCTTAAGTATATCTTCACATAAGATGACCTAAATATGAGGCAAAGAAGATGGTTAGAGTTAATCAAGGATTATAATGTAGAATTCACTACCATCTGGTAAAGCCAACGTAGTGGCGACGCCTTAGCGTAAAGAACCACGGTGTGAATATGTTGTTGGAAGCAGTCAGCGAATTGTGTAAGGATTTTAAATTAGAAGCTCGAAATGGTACGGAAGGATTCCTAGCAACTTTGGAAGTAAGACCTACCTGAAGATCGGATCGGGGAAGGCGTAAAGATGATGATAAGATCAATAGAATTAAGGGCAAAATGGATGAAGGCAAAGCAAAAGATTTCAAACTGGATGAACAAGGTACTATGTGGTTTAAAGAGCGCATTTGTGTGCCGAACAAAAGGAGTTGAAGCGATTACTCGAGGAGGCTCATGACTCCAAGTACTCAATTCATCCGGGAAGTGCGAAAATGTATCAAGATTTAAAGGAAAGATTTTGGTGGCCAAGCATGAAACGAGAAGTCGCGAATATGTTGCATTATGTGACATATGCCAAAGAGTCAAAGCTATGCACCAAAGACCAGTGAGGCTATTACAACCCCTAAAGATACCGAATGGAAATGGGAAGAAATTGGTATGGATTTCATAACCGAATTGCCCAAAGCGCAAAGTGGATATGATTCTATATGGGTCATAATAGATCGCTTAACTAAAGTGGCACATTTCATACCCGTGAAGACCACCTATTAGGAGACCGGTTAGCGTAACTTTATATGGCACGGATCGTGCGCAACGCAGTGCAGAAGAAGATAGTGTCGGATGAGGTACCCAATTTACCTCCAGATTTTGGGGTAAGCTACATGAGGCAATGGGGACTCGTTTGAACTTCAATCTGACCTACCATCCGCACGGATGGTCAAACCGAGAGGGTTAACCGGATATTGGAAGATATGTTGAGAGCTCGCGCTTTAGCATATTCAACCTCATGGGACAAGTGTTTGCCTTATGCCGAGTTTAGTTACAACAACGATTATCGAGCGAGTTTACGATGTCTCCATTTGAAGCTTTGTATGGTCGGTCCTGTCGAACACCATTGAATTGGAATGAGACAGGTGAACGACATGTTTTTGGACCGGACATTCTTCAGAAGCGGAAGAACAAATCACCCCGATCGAGGAAAGATTGAAGATTGCACAATCAAGGCGAAGAGTTATCGCGACAACCGCCGCAGGAACCGAGCTTTGAACCCAAGATTTTGTGTACCTTAGAGTCACACCTCTCAAAGGAGTTAGAAGGTTCCATGCAAAAGGAAAGCTCGCACCTGATATATCGGACCATTCAAGATCTTGAGCCGCAGAGGTGAAGTTGCTTATCGCTTGAGTTACCACCATCTTTGGTGGAGTGCATGATGTATTCCATGTATCACAATGGCAAGAAGTGTCTTGAGTACGGAAGAGCAAACACCTTTGGAGGCAATTGAGCTGCAAGAAGATCTGACCTACAAAGAACATCCGATGAAGATTCTGGACGTAATGGACCGAGAGACAAGGAACAAGTCAACACGTTTCTGCAGAATTCAATGGAGCAACCATTCTGAAAGTGAAGCAACATGGGAACGAAGAAGATCGAAGAAGGAGTTCCTAACCTATTTACGTACGACCAATCTCGGGACGAGATTCATTAAGGGGGAGGTTTGTAACACCCTAATTTTTGCTCTAACTTAAATTTTGGAGTATTTTTATTTTTGTGATTTTTTTGGGAATTTATTTAAATTTAATTGGATTTATTCAAATAGGGCTTTTCTTGAAAACAATTGAATAATGGAAAAGTTTTTGCAAAGTTTTATTGCAAATATTTTAATTGAGTTCCAAATATCTCAAAGTAATTTCGGAATTTTTCTAGAATTTTTCTCGCTATTTTAAAAGCTCCAAATGATTTAATTGAATTTCTAGAATTATTTTAAATGTGAAATGATTTTAAAATCAGTTGAACAGTAATGGGCCGAGCCCATTACTGTGCGTGTCGCCGGCCCAACCGCGCCAAAACCCTAGCGTCGCCGGCTCGAGCCGTTCGATCGATCGGATGCACGTGAGTGAGCCACGTCGTCGCGCGGCGTGCGCCTTCGGATCATCGCCGCACGAACGGCTGGGAGAGGGCCACGTCGGTCGTCTTCGCGAGATCACCGGAGCTAATGCCGCCGACCGTTTTCGCTCGTTTCGCCGCCTGTAGCGCGCACGTCGAGGCCCCTTAAAGTGCACCGAGTAGCGCGTCGATGAGCTCCTTTCATTGCGTCTTTTGACTCTCTCGCGTGGTCGAGACGCTCTAGAGACCACGGAGAGCTCGCCGTAGTTGTTCCTCTGCGCCGCCATCGTTCTCCGCCATTTGCTTCGCCGTCGGTCCATTTCCGCCGTCGCCGAGGTCACGGTGCTCGCCGAGTCAAGCCTCGTCGAATCGCTAGATCTTCGCCGGGAACCACCGAACGCCGTCGACTACGTCGTCTTCCTCATCTCGGCAAGCTTGCACCGCCGCCGCGCCATCGCCGGACTCGAGCATCGTTGACCGTCGGATCGCAAGGAGGGGTAAGGATCGTGCCACGTCGCCCTTCTCTGGTTACATTTAGTTTGTATCGTGCCGTTAGATGCATTATGGACGATGCGGTTTAACCCTAAGGTTTACACGTCGGTTGATCTTGATCGTTAGATCTAGAGCGACGGCTTGGATTAGATCTAGTTTCGCGATGTGTTTTTGTCTTAGCCATTGGATCGTTAGTGAGCGCGTGAGATTGTGCCGCGAGCGGGTGAATAGTAAACGGCTCGGTACCGTGGGCGTTGGATTTAGATCGAACGGCGGTGTGAGTAGATCGGTGGTGCGCGGATCCGCGCTGTTCAAATTTGAGCGTCACGGCGGAGATGACGCCGCACCCCATCGAATCACATGCGGACGCGCGTGTGGCGTTGGTCGAGGTGAGACCGGATCGGACCGTTGAGTTCGGGCGCACCGTTGGATGCGTGGCGCGTGGGGCGTGGAGTGCGGCGTCGCCGAATCAGCGAGGTGAGATCCGGCCGTTGGATGAGCGGCGGTGCGGATCTTGCCGCGTGTCGCGTCGGGATTGGCTGCGATCGTCGCCGACGCCACGGCCGCATCACCCGGTGCATGAGCACGATCTTTGCCGATCCACGGTGGACGAGCCGAACCGTGGACCCGACCCATGAACCGAAGCAACGTGGCGGCACTAGAGGCTGCCACGTGTCGTGCTGACATCATCGCTGACGTCATAAATATGTTATATATAAAAATATTTTGACCGAAATTCTTTTATGTTCTGATGTCATCATGATGTAATGCTGACATCATAAATGCGAATTTTCAGTATAAAAATAATTGGGAAAAATCGGATTACTTAATTTCTGTATTTTCAGATTTTGTTCAAACTTCAAATGACTATAACTTTTGCATTTTAACTCGGATTTGGGTGATTCAAATTTCTAAAAATTCATAAAATTATGGTCTATTTAATGATGAATTTTATTTGAATTTTTGAGGCCATTTAGTCCTCTGTATTAGATTTTTATTGTATATTTTGTTTGTCGCGCAGAGATGCAAATTTAGGAAAGTTTCGAGGAAGAATTCGTCACTCAAGACCAAGCTTGAACACGACCAGCAACTCTTTGAAGGCAAGTGATGCTTTGATCATTTTGATCCCAGGTTTTTAAAATGTAGTTTATGCTTTGAAACTATGCATGCTTATTTATTTAAAATGAATTTAAATGGATTTGGGATAATGTAGTTAATCAACCCATTTTGTTATGCCACCTTGAATTATTAATTGTATGCCTAAATCTTTGTCACCCTAAGTTTGATTATATTAGTTGGATGTTAATATTGTGCCAACACGGAGGCTAGGCAGTGAGTAGATGCTTAGCCTTGCAACGAGTCATGAATGATCTTTCGAGGAAAAATGCTACAAAATTGACTAATGGAATATTGAATGTATTTTGGAAGTGGTGTGATGATGCCACATGATGATATGGAAGTATGGTGACTGTGTGGTTCCATATGCGATGTTGAGTTATTCTTGGCATGTGTTGCACAATAATCAAGCGGGTGGGAAATGATTTAGACTAGGGCAAGTGGCAGAGAGGTGTGTGCAGTGGGCTGTGTGGCATTGGGTTGATGAGTGTTGTGAGTCTGTGTGCCACAATGGGTGTGTGCCACTGTTGAGTGTTGGAAGTCTTGCCTTGGTCGATTAAGGACTTCACCTTGCAAGCCTTTGATCCGAGTCACCCGTACAACCACATGTCCGATATGGGACAGACCTAGTTGACTAGGGTTACGATATCTTTCCTCCGATACCTCGGGTGACGGTACGTGGGTGTATCTGTATGGGAGCGTGCGTGCTACGGCTTGGTGCCCATCCAGCGGTGATTGGCGGTCCTATACTTGGCTCTGTGTGGGAAGTGATAGTGAAGGCAACACGGGAGAGGTTCTTTAGTTAAGGTAGAGGTTCTGAAAAGCTTTGTTGCGGACAATCACTGTGTGGTGGCGGTTGTATCTTGTGGGTAAAGTGTACAACCTCTGCAGAGTGTCAAAACTATTCGAATAGCAAGGCCATGTATTGAGCATTGCTCGGGATTACTGATCAAGGTGTAGATTTTCATAAACAAAATGTGGGAAGGGTGGCTGTGTGCCAAGTGTTAAAAATGAACTATTAAAGTGTGTGTCGAGAATCTTGAGGAAAAACCATTTGAAGAAATTAGTATTACTTATAACTGTTCCAATGCTTTAATCTAATTAAGATCTTGGTTTAAAAATGCTGTTGATGCAAAAGAACCATTTAAGCCCAACCTTTGGAATAAGCTTTGCATATAGTAATAGCGTTGCATCTGTGCATTACTTGTTGAGTGCCTTGTGTACTCACCCCACCTTGCTTATCAACCCCAACATCGATGGATGAGACTACACCGGCTTGGGAGGAGGAGTACATCGAGGATTCGAATAACTAGGGGCAAGCCCGATCGGTTTACTGTGGCGGATGAAGGCTTCCACGACCTTTTCTTATGTTCCGTTCTATTTCTTTACTTTGAATAATGTAAGCCCTGTGTGGCTGACTTATCTGTAAGGAGACCATAAGGTCGTACAACTCGGTTTATATACATGATTGGCACTAATTATTCTTATATCTTCGTGAATGTCTGTGATGTGCAACCCTGTATGACTGTGTGTGCTAGCGTGATCCTGGACTGGCACAGAATACACAGAGGGTCCGGATCTGCAGGTTCGGGGCCCGACACAGGTGGACACTGCGGCGGATGACGCGGCATCGGGGCAAACTTGTTCCGGTGACTGGGGGTCTCGTTGGATGACATTGATCCCTAACTCTCTGGCACTGGCAAAAGCTCCTCTGGATCCTCCTCGGACTCCTCCGGCTCATCTGCCTCCTCCCTAAGGTAGAGAGCCTCCTCCAGATCGGCTATCCTCTCAGAAGCCATCCTTCTAGACTCCCGAAGATCCTTTTCAGCCTTCTCCAATGCTTCATATACCTCTGTAAGCTCCTAGTTCATAGTCTTTGTGAGGGCCTCCTGTGCTGAAGCAAAACGTGCTAGGTGGACGACGGTGGCATCTTCCTCCACCATGATCCTGTACTCAATGACGGCGCTTCCATTGGGATGATACTTGAATACGGTGGACTCCAACTCTGAAGCATAGTCAAGAGCAAGGCGATGATGTGCAAGACGGGCAGTCTCCTGGATCCCAGACTCAAACATGGATCTCCTCGCTGAAATGTGGACGGGGCGGCTCCTGATTGTGTTCTCCCTGGCGTAGACTATGATCTTGCAAATTGTCCCTCTTATTTTTTCCGCTCATGATCCAGTTGGTACCATGGTAGATAGGATGATCAAAGCCTCCCAACAGCTGCAGCATCCTCCAAAGCTCAGCGGCAAATCCTCCCTTACGCTCTCCATAGAGACACTCCATCTCAACCTGCAGAAAGTGGCTCTCGTAAAAACCTCAACTCAAAACTAGAGAAAAGATGGAAAAATTCAGCAAAGGTGGAAAGCAAGAAAGAAGGGATAAGTCAAGATCCTTTTAATCTTTCAAGTTAATTTTGCTTTTAGAAAATAGTTTTGGACACTCCTAAGACGACGAACTAGCTAGGGCTTGACCTACAGTCAGTTTGGCTCTGATACCACCTTTGTCGGGACCCAAATATGCAAATTCGGACCCTCTGTGTATTCTGTACTAGTCCAGGATGACGCTAGTGCACACAGGCTCAACATTGATGAATATCACAATCATACTTAACGGTAACATAATAAAAACTTAATCAATATTAAATATAATTGTTCGACGACCTTATGGTCAACCTTACATGAATACACCTCGCAGGGCTAAGACTGAAAGTAAATAAATAGCAGCGGAAAATAAACTCAAGCGTAGAAACCCTTCAATCTGCCACAGGCAACTGACAAGGTTCGCACCCTAGTTATACACCTTTTCCTGATACTCTTCCTCAAAAGCAGGTGTTGCTTCTTCTCCAACTGGTGATGTTTTGTTGCAAGGGGGTGAGTACATAAAGCAGTCAACAAGTTGCTCACACAATGCAAGTCTAATATATTATATGCATGGCTTATTACAAAGGTTAGGCTGACATGGTTAATTTGCATAAGTAGCATTTGTAAAAGAATGTCATAAATAGATTGAAAGATAGTAAAACAAATAATAACAATAATACATTTTCCATTTGTTTTCCAATAACCAACTCATAACCTTATTCCATATTTCATAACCATACCCACATTTATTTTTAATGAAATCTAACCCTTGACTGTAATCACAGAGCAATGCTCAATACTACGAGCACGGCTATTCGAATAGGTTTTACACTCTGCAGATATTATACACTTTACCCACAAGATGCAACCATACACCACAAAGGCGAGTGATTATAACAAAGCCTTTACAATGTCTATCTAAATCCAGTACTATCCACTAAGGTTTCAACACTGGTGGGATTGGTTACCACATCCAGGGCCCCCCTCTTGCGCCATGTGAGCATACCCGTGCAAGGACTGGTTACCACTACCCGGGCCTCACACCACCACAAATAGTACAAAGTTTAGACTCGACAGATTAATCAGCTAGGTCTATCCCATAGCAGACATGTGGTTGTATGAATGACTCAGTTCAAATTCTTGCAAAGTTAAGTCCTTAATTGACCAAGGCAAGACTAACTAAAAATCATCATAACCATGAACTAACCATTATCATAGAAAGCAAAACGACCGCCAAAGTGCCGCATTAGCCCACCACAATTACATGCCACGTGCCGTCAACAAGAACAACATTGTGTGACAACACCGACACACAATTTGATAAACATGTTCCATAATCTTTAAGCAAGATTAATCATTTTTACGTAAACTGATGACTCGTTGCCCGGGTAAGCATTCTAGGGTGACAAATGAGATACGACATAAAACATGACAAGGTGGACGTAAGTCAAAGTGGACAATAGCTAATCCCAACATATTTGAAACAACGATACTTGAATTAATATGCAATACTTTGAAATAATATAATATTTAAATCATAGGTTCAACATGATCAAAGCACAACTTGCCTTCAAACAGCTGTGACTCCTGCTCTGGACCTTGCTCGGGTGCTGCCTCCTCAATCACAAACTCACTGGGCAACTCTACGTCTACACGTAACTAGTGAGAAAGCAATAAATAGAAAATACAGAGAGCAATATCAAGTCAAAAAATTAAATAAAATTCACCATTAAATAGAGCATGATTTTAAAAAAATTTAGAAACTGTAATCACCTCAATCGGAGTTCAAATGCAAAAGGCGCAACCACAGTGCGACACGTGTCACCAGCGCATGGACTCGGTCCACGGCTGGCGCTGGTCCACGGTGGACTAGCGGCACTGTGCCCGTGCACCGACTGACGCAAGCACACATGTGGTACCCTTGGATGAATGACACGTGGCTCAGATTCAACGGACGCGAGTAACACAGCGGCGATGATCTCGACCGTTCAATTCAGATCAGACGGTTGAGACCAAAGGCGATGACGTCAGTGAAACCGACAGCGACGACGCCTTGGTTTCTGCGTGACACATGGTAGCACGGGACTATCTCGGCGCGCGGTGCGATCACAACTGTTCGGTTTGAATCCGACGGCTCAGATCTAACGACACAGTGGCACACGCAACACGATCTACACCGATCGGCACGAATCCAACAGCTACGGTGGGCGGAGCAACAGACACCGACGCGGCAAGATCTGAACTGCATGATTAAAATCTAACGGCTAAGGCTGATGGAGCTGTTTACTGTATCTAAGGCGACATGGCTTGATCCTCACCACTGGTTGGAGATCCAACGGTCGACGAAGCTTGCGACGCTGATGGCGGCACGGCGGTGAAGTCTTCACTGGACTTGGGGACGATGACCACAGCGATGGTATTTTGAGGCGACTCCGGTGACGCTTCCTCCTCGGTTCGGCGCGACTGGGTGAGGGCGACACTCCGGTGACCTTGGCGACGGCGGACGGAGACCGACGGCGGCGAAACGAAGCAAAAACTCACGGCGGCACCAAGCGCAACTACGACGAACTTTTGCGGGCGAACGGCGGCGGCTCGGGATGCGCGCTAGGGGTACAGATGCGTCTCGACATGCGCGACACAGGGGTGGCGACAGTGCATTAAGTAGTACCCTCGGCTTCCGTGTAGGGCGCGGAAACGAATTCCGAGTCTCACAGGATATGGCGATGAAGCGAATTTAGATGAGCCGATGCGGCGCGATCACAGACGTCCACGCGGATCCGATCGAACGACTGACAGCGAGCGGCGGCGCGGCACGATCACAGCTGTTGGATCAAAATCCAACGATCGCGCGGCTAGGGTTCGGCAGGGCAGCTACGCGGGCTGGGCTTCGTGAAGAAATGGGCGAGACCGGGTGGGTTTCGACCCAACACTGCTCAACCGAATTTTAAAACATTTTTGAATTAAAATAATTCAGATAAATAGATAAAGCCATAATACATAGCAAAAATATCAAGAAAAATCCTAAAAAATTCCAAAAAATATTTGGAACATTTGGAACTCACATAAAATATTTTCAATAAAAGATCATTAATACTTTTCTCTTAATAAACCAAATATAGCAAAAGGCTTTATTCAAAATTCCAAAATGAATTAAATAAAATCTCAGAAATTCAATAACAAAGATAAATCATATTAAATCCAATAAAAGAAAATTTTGGGATGTTAAAGTGTCTTTAGGGTTCTAAAGTTACTGTTTCATGCATGACGGTTCCTTTAGTTCTTTATTCATGATTTGGCCCTTCTCATGATCATTCGGCCAAAAGATTTTTCTAGTTTTATTCTAAGGCATGACTTCTTGATTCTTATAGTACATTGTTTTTAGCTTTCAAATTCAAGAGGCTAAAATTATGTTCATGCATGTGAGTATTTTCAAATTCAAGAGGCTAAGATTATTTGGATTACTATTAAACTATTTAACTCCTACGTGTCGTAACATGTATACACTCTGAAGTTCACCCTAAATATTTTTGCATATCTTGGTAATTTATAGACTTAAAGTTATATATAAATTGTTTATGCGCAAGTTAAAGCTCCATTGCACAAGTTATGATTATTTGTACTTCCAACATTTTGAATCTACCTTTTTATTGGAGAATGGTCTTAAACAAGTTGAAACTCAAATATTTTGTATATTTGGGTTTCTTGTGATCTCAGGAACATGGTAAAATTTGTTTCACTATTTTCAAACTTGATTTGTGAAAATTTTATATTATGCACATTTTAGGCCTAAAGCATATATTAGAGCTCATTTAGTTCACGGTGACCAAAACTAACATAATTTTGAATATTCAGATTTTGCATGAATTTACACAAATTTATAAATTTGTTTCAGTAAATTTTGAGTTTCCAAACAAAAGTTATAAGCATTTGAATATCCTAGGGTTTACAAAATCACTAGAAAAAGAAAAATTTCCGAAAATAGAAACTACATTTTCCTTTACCAAATACGAATTTCCCTTTTTGGCATGTTTTTTAAAACCTGTTTACCGCCTGACAGACGGACCCCAATGTCAGTGGCTGTGTGAGGGGGGAAACGGGCGTGCGGCTGACTGCTCGAGCCCTCGTGTCAGCGATAGGGAGAGAGTGTGCGTGCGAGGGAGGTTGACACCCCGGGCCTGCGCATCTGCGGTACAAGATAGGGGAGGAGCTACAGAGGCTACCGGCGGTGGAGCCCGGCCAGTGGCTCGGTGAGCAAGAGGGCATGGGCGCAAACCTAGGGGATCGGTCAGCGGTGGCGGGGCAAGGCCACGGCGGGCTGACGACGGAGAGGGGTGAAGCTCGGCGGAGGTACTTGCCTAAGACGAGGAAGAAGTGGTGCTTGAGCTCAGGCGAGGTGGGGAGAGCACCAGGGGATGAAAATGCATCGACTGAGCTACCATGGTGCGGCGGAGAGTAGTCGAGGCAGCCTACCACCGTGCGACCAGTGATGGGGAAGAAGGAGGAGCTGCGACGATGCTGCTATTGGCTTCAGCTGCAATTAGGCAGAGAAGAGCTAAGGGGAGGACCGAGTGGGGTCTAATGGCACATGAAATCGGCCGATGAACTCACACGGTGGAAGTTTCGTGCGAAAATCACTCACCGGCCTCTCTCGAGGGTGGCGAGCTCTCGGTGGAGGGGAACGAGGCGCAGGCGAGCAAAAGGGTGAGAGGTGGCTTTGCTGGGCTTTATGGCTGAGCGCGCGGAGTGGACGAGGCTGTAGCATGGGTGCGCGACTGAGTTGGCGAGACTAGCCTCGTGGCGAGCAGAACCTGTGCGCGCTCGTGCAACATGGGCAGACGGAGAAAGAGGACAGGGAGCTCACGGCGTGAGAGGGGAGGGCTGACCAGTGGGGTCTCTAGGCCAATGCGCCCTACTGGCAGCGACAAAGGAGCAGCAGACGAAGCCGTGTGGCGTGAAAGCTCTACCGCGGCAGCGCGTGGTAGGGCCGCGTCCTATCGTGGCAGAAACCGGGCAGCGGAGGGAGAGGGAAGGAGAGAGGGGAGGGGGAGGAGAGGCTGGCTGGTGGGGTCTCTCGATCGGGGTGGCCCAGTGTCAGTGGCTGCGGTTCGAGCATTTGGTCAAGCAGATGGTTGGCGCACTGTAGCAATTTCAAAAGAAACAAAATTTTGTTTAGTGTTTGAAGTGGTTCTAGCCTATTCGAAAAATTATGAGAAAATTTACAAAGGTAACCCACTAAATGAGGTTTCTATTTTCTTTGGTTTCATTCAATTCCCTATTGTAGTATTCAAATAAAAATTCTTGAAAATTTGTTGCTATTGAACTATTTTTTATTTTGAAGGCACCTAAATTTTTTGCAAAAATTTTGAAAAATTTATATTTATTGATTTAAATTATTTTAGTATTTTATAAAATTATTTTCTAGATTGGGTTGTTTGAAATCTTTATGAGTTTCTTTTGAATGTGTTAAATTAGGTGAAAAAGAATTCAAATATGTCAAAAGTAAAACTTCAAAATAAATAAACTCAGAAGAAAATCCAAATATACATTAAAGGGCAGGCTTAACCACATTACTCTATTTTCTCAATTTCTTGGGATGTTACAATCGCATATACCCATGTTGACATTATGTATTGTCTAACCTTATTCTAGAGTTATCAAGGTTCATATGTCAATACTCATTAAGGAAGTTCCATGAGATAACAGGTTTATCTACTAGTACCACAACATAGCAGATTTACAGAAAATACGCCCATCCATAAATAGATTTGACAAAACAAAATGAAAATCAAAATATTGGGATCAATATGATCAAAGGGGGTGCTTGCATTGTTGATTGTTGCCTTGAACGTAATTAAAGTCGGGTTCTACATATCGTTCAACGGAAATATAGCATATAACAACTTTAATAAGGGCAAAAAGAAATTAGATAGAAAATCAAATAGAAACTTACTACATAAAACAAGTGTGGTTTATGGTTAGGGTTTCTTGATTTTATGTACGCGCTATTCCATCTTTTAACTCTTACTTATTGCTAGCAGTTTTAGGTTATGTTGTAACAAGGATTCTTGTTTTCTATAGATTGTTTATTTTTATTTTACGAATTCAAGAGACTAAAATTATATACATTTATATGTATAATTTCAAATTCAAGAGGCTAAAATTATTTGGATATTAAGATATAAGTCATTACTTAACATGTTAGGTTTTATCTGGGTTTCCAATTGAGGCTATCTTCACTTTTGATGAGAATGAGATTCAAGTTTGATTATTAGCACAGAGGTGAGGTCTAAGTGAAGGCTACTTGTCATAGGATATAAGCTCATGATTTTAAGAAAGCTCTAGTGATACAAATATTTTAATTATTGATTTCTTATTACTTAAGTTTTGTAACATCCAAAATTTTGAGTTTTGGAATGTTTGAATTTGAAAAATGAACCATTTGCATTTTTCCCAAATTAATCAAAGCTTAATTTGAATTTTCTATTAATTAAAAGATTTAATTTTACAAAACTATATATCAAACAAAATATTTTCAATCATAGTTTGGTTCCTTGTGCTCTAAGGAATTTTTCTGTAATTTTTTAGAATAAGTACCCTTTGCCAAGGATCTACGATTTTTTTGACCAACTTCAAGGAGCCAGAGTTTTCTCAAAGATTGACTTAAGATCAGGGTATCATCGGCTAAAAATTCATCAAGAGGATATCCCAAAGACAACTTTTATGAATCGGTACGGACAGTATGAGTATACCGTGTTGTCCTTTGGTTTGACCAATGCACCTGCATACTTCATGACCCTGATGAACAAAGTATTCATGGAATACCTGGACAAGTTTGTTATTGTCTTCATTGATGACATTCTAGTCTACTCCAAAAGTGAGGAAGAACATGAGGATCACTTGCGTCAAGTTTTGACAAAGGTAATGGACAACAAACTCTATGCAAAGTTCAGTAAATGTGAGTTCTGGATGAAAGAAGTTGTTTTCCAAGGACACGTCATATCGGTAGAAGGAGTCGCTGTTAACCCTGGTAAGGTACAAGATGTGCTCAGTTGGAAGTCACCCAAGACAGTACCACAAGTCCGAAGTTTTCTTGGAATGGCAGGATATTATCGCCATTTCATAGGAGGATTTTCCAAAAAAGCTAGACCGCTCATTCAGCTCTTGAAAAAGGAGAAGAAATTTGTTTGGACACCAGAGTGTGAGCAGAGTTTCCAAGAGCTGAAAAAGTTTTTGACAACTGCCCCAGTGCTTATCCTGCCAGATATCAGAAAGAATTTTGAAATATTCTGTGATGCATCCCGACAAGGACTTGTTTGTGTGCTAATGCAAGATAAAAAGGTTGTAGCGTATGCTTCGCAACAACTAAGGCCACATGAAGTCAACTATCCTACCCATGATTTGGAATTGGCAGCTGTTGTGCATTCTTTAAAGATTTGGCGTCATTACCTCATCGGTAATCGTTGTGAGGTTTACACTGATCACAAGAGTTTGAAGTACATTTTTACCAAATCCGATCTCAATATGAGACAAAGAAGATGGTTGGAGTTGATCAAGGACTATGACATTGGAATTCATTATCATCTAGGTAAAGCTAATGTCGTAGCTGATGCTTTGAGTAGAAAGAGCTACTGCAATACCCTGATGATCAAGGAAAGTCAGACAGCACTCTATGAGGAATTTCATAAGCTTAGTCTAGAATTGATACAAGAAGATTACTTAGCCACTTTGGAAGTACGCTCTGCGTTGGAAGATCAGATTCGAGAATCACAGATTGATGACACCGATATCAAGAAGATTAAGAGCAATATGAAGAAAGGAAAATCCCCAGGTTTCATTGAGGATGAACAAGGTACAGTTTGGTATGAGAATCGTATCTGCGTACCAGATCAGAAAGAGCTCAAGGAGTTGTTACTCAAAGAATAGCATAAGACTTTATACTCCATTCATCTTGGAAGTACCAAGATGTATCAAGACCTCAAGAAAAGATATTGGTGGCCCAGTATGAAGTGTGAAATCGTCGAGTATGTTGTGCTTTGTGATGTCTGTTACAAGGTCAAAGCAGAACATTAGAGGCCAGCAAGATTGCTGCAGCCACTATATATTCCAGAGTGGAAGTGGGAAGAAATTGGTATGGATTTCATTACCGGACTTCCTAAGACCCAAGGAGGTTATGAATCGATCTGGGTAATAGTGGATCGATTGACTAACGTAGCTCACTTCATTCCAGTAAAAACTACCTATATAGGAGATAAGTTGACAGAATTATATATGTCAAGAATTGGCAGTCTTCATGGAGTGCCAAAGAAGATAGTGTCTGATAGAGGAACCCAGATTATCTCTCATTTTTGGCAGAGTTTGCATGAAGCCATGGGCACTCATCTCAGATTCAGTACTGCCTATCACCCTCAAATCGATGGACAGACTGAGCGTGTCAATCAGATCCTTGAGGATATGTTAATAGCTTGTGCCCTAACTTATGGTGCCAAGTGGGACAAATGTTTGCCTTATGCCGAGTTTTCTTACAACAACAGCTATCAAGCCAGTCTGCAAATATCTCCTTTTGAAGCTTTATATGGAAGGAAGTGCAGAAACCCTCTCAACTGGAAGGAGATTGGAGAAAGACAATTGTTTGGCCATGCCATACTGCAAGAAGCCGAAGAGCAAGTTTAGTTGATTCGAAA
This sequence comes from Otatea glauca, assembly GCA_036346275.1. NCBI lineage: Eukaryota > Viridiplantae > Streptophyta > Magnoliopsida > Poales > Poaceae > Otatea > Otatea glauca. Next base: position 9,486,840 of record CM070733.1, on the reverse strand, counting down.
CAGGTTAAAGATAGCACAAACCATACAAAAGAGCTATGCAGATAATCGTCGTAGAGATTTGGGTTTCAAGCCCAATGATTATGTTTATCTTAAAGTCACCCCTCTCAAAGGAGTTAAGAAATTCCAAGTAAAAGAAAAGCTTGCCCCTAGATATGTTGGACCGTTCAAAGTCTTGAAACGAAGAGGAGAGGTTGCCTATAAGCTTGAGTTGCCACAATCTTTTGCCGAAATCCATGATGTGTTCCACGTGTCACAATTGAAGAAGTGTCTGCAAGTGCCAGAGGAACAGATGCCCTTCGAAGCCATTGATTTGCAAGAGGACCTCACTTACAATGAACAACCGGTGAAAATTTTGGACGTGGTAGAACGTATCACGAGAAGCAAGACCATTCGTTTCTGCAAGGTTTAGTGGAACCACCATTTAGAAGAGGAAGCTAATTGAGAACGAGAAGAGGATCTGAAGTTCGAGTTTCCCCACCTATTCTCTAGCCAGTCTGAAACTCGGGGTCGAGATTACATTTAAGGGGGGAGGTTTGTAACATCCCAAATTCTAAGTTTTGGAACGTTTGAATTTGAAAAATTGAAGGACCAAGATGGCGATCAGAGGGGGGTGAATGATTCCAATAAAAATTTTCCCCTCAAAGAACCAACCAAGAACCTCACTTCATCAAAGCAAAGTGGAGAAAACAAAATTCCAAAATCTTTAGCAGGGGCGGCACTACCGCTGTTCAGGCCCGGTACTGCCTGATGAATAGTGCCCTAGCACTACCGAGTACTGTACCGCAGCACTACCGAACCGCCTGAGTCGTTCTTGTCTTTCCCCAGATTGGTTCCATTTGCCCGAATATAGTTGGGGCCACCACACTCGAAGCAGGTGATCATGCCACCTTTCTTCCTCTCCCTCACCCTCTTGTAGGCATGAGAAAATTTGCGAGCTAGAAGAGCAAGCTCACTTTCTGAAAAATTTTCCAGCTGTTTATCACTTAGCTCACAAAGGGCTGAAAGAGAGAAACCAACTGAAGTCTCAGAAGAGGATCCAATGGGATCGGTGACCAAGGCCATCAACTCCGACTTTCTCTTACGAGAGACAACGTCGATCTCATGAGTCTTGAGTTGGGAATAGAGCCCGTCAAGAGTCAAAGTCGATAAGTCTATGGTGTCCTTGATAGTGATCACCTTCATCTCTCAAAACCGAAGATTAAGTGCGGTCAAGAAGTGTTGAGCGTTCTCCGAGTCAAGGTATGTGCAACCAACTGCACAAAAATCGCTCAAGATCCTTGTGAACCGACCAAAACACTCATTAAGGGTCTCACCAACATGCTATTCAAACTTGTTGTAGTCACTCTTATATTGATCCTATGTCACCGTCTTGATCTGAGTTGTGCCCTCATGGTAAGCATCGAGGGTCACCCAGATCTGGTGAGAGGATCATAGGTGAGAGATCATGCCGTATGCACTACGGCTATAGCCCTATATGAGGATGTTACTTGCCTTAGCATTCGCCTCAACGTCAGTCATATTGCCGACCGTGACGTTTTCATTAGTAGGAACCTCATACAGGAGCTTCACCTTCTGCCAAATCAGGAAGCCCTAGGCAGCGATGTACGACTCCATTCTTGACTTTCAGAAGGGAAAATCAACTCCAGAAAAGATAGGAGGCTTAGTGGAATATTTGTCCATCGCCATAGCTCTTGAGACTGGTCAAGATCTATGGAAGAGCAAAACCAGGCTCTGATACCAATTGAAGGACTAAGATGGCGATCAGAGGGGGGTGAATGATCCCAATTAAAATTTTCCCCTCAAAACCAAGAACCTCACTTCATCAAAGCAAAGTGGAGAAAACAAAATTTCAAAAATCTTCAGCAGGGGCTGCACTACCGCTATTTAGGCCCAATACTTCTGGATGAACAGTACCCCAGCACTACCAGGTACTGTATCGCGGTACTACCGGGGGTATTGTAGCTACAGTAGAAACAGCATAGTGAATAGTAAATTAGCACGAATTCAAAATGAAAATCAATAAAAAATTTATCGCTATTCAAACCCTGTGAAACTTTGTAGACACCTTCCTCTGGATGTCAGGAACCTATTCCAACCTTCAATCGTAAGGATTGATGTCAAAGTTCGACATTTTTCCAATTGAAGGAAGAGTGCATAAGAACGGGTCCAAAAATAAAAACTTGGCCCTCAGCTTGCTCGTGAGTTCTTGATGATCAAGATGATCCTAGATGGTTGCCCACATGTCATAGCAAGCTAGAACACAAGACAAGAACACCAAAAATAAGATCTTCCAAGAATGATTCTCTTAAGAACAAAATATTAGTTCCTTGCAAAGAACACACAAGATTTACCTAGATGATTGGGATATGATCTGAAGAAGATTCACCCATCAATCATACATCCTCGGCATAAGAAGCACAAGCAAGTAGAAGGAGGGGAGGCAAATCCAACTTGCGGGAATGTAATTGCAATAATGTAAGTGCGAAATTTAAATGTTGAATTTAAGACATAATGTAAATTCGGAAAGTAAATTCAGAATTGAGTAAATGAAGTTTTCATTTCTGGAAGGGAGGTTTACAAAGCCTCACAACAAAGTGCGCAAAGCTCAAAGGAGCACAAAAACCTCAAAACCTTCAAAGAGGGGAAGGCTAGCCCTACCCCTCTATTTATACTACTCTTGAGTCATCCTCCACCCTTGGATGAGTTCCTTCAACCCTAAGGAACACCATCAAGGGCTAGGATTGACTCACTCACTCATACATGGGCTAACCCGAAACCCACAAACATAATGGGTTTTGTACGCTTCTCAAAGCATACTAACTAGACCCGCTACTCTATCACCTAGACCGCGATCCAACGGCCCTCCTTGATCCAAGCAGCTCCTAGCTAGCATATCATTCATTTCTTGTCTTCTAGGTTCGCAGCGACTCCGTCTCCGATCATCCTCCGGCGATCTTCAACCGTTTGGACCTCCGACGCACCTCACCTCGTCCCGGTCATCCTCCGCCTCACCATGACCTAGCACCGTCGTCCTGCAACCATCAAAAACAAGGAAAACCATCACATAGCATTGCCCAAAATGCTATACAATAAATCTCATACAAATTTAAAATTGAAATCTCAAAATCGCTCATTAATTTGGCACTACCGTCGCCTAGGGCTGGTAGTACCGCTTGGCCGGCACTACTGCTCCAGCATGGCCTATAGTGCCGCCAACCTAAAATCCTAGCGAAGGCCATCTCTGTAAAAAGACTACCGCTCCCAAGTCGGTAGTACCGCAAGGTCGATAGTACCGCCCTCCCAGGTCAGTATTGCCACCCTTGGCCTGACAGCTCTCAAATTTCTTCAAATTGAAATACAATTCAAATTAAACTGAAACTTAAGCACCTCATTCTTAAACACAATCAATAACTCATCATCAACAAGGATGAACCTCAACATGGTCTTTCAATCTCCCCCTTGATGAGTATATTGACAAACACCCAAAAGGCATAAAATTTGAGATTAAAAGAGAGAAGAGGAAGCAATTTGAATGCAAAGCCAAACTTGGTCCAGAAGAAGAGGAAATGAGATCATGACCAAGTTAGCGAGAAGGATTTTAGAGCAAATCCAAAGAAATAGCAAGTTTTCAACAAAAGCGCTAAAATCCAATAAAAACTCAAGTATGCTTATGATCCTTAAAAATTGACAAGACTTCACAAAGATCATAAGAACCAAGATGTATTCACATTTTTACCAATTGATGATACCTTTTCTATATTTTCTCCCCCTTTTGGCAATATAGGAATCAAGAAGGCAATTTCATCGTTTTCTCCCCATTTTCAAGTATGCATCAATGAAATGCATCCTAAAAGAGCTTTGAAGATTATCCAAGTGACCATATAGACAAAGTATGACACCAAGCTACTCAAGTTCAGATTATGCTAAATAAAGACATGTTCAAGTGCAAATGTCAAATTTGCTAGCAAGCATAAATAAAACAATGTCATTTTTGCATGATTTAACAAGTGCAACACTTAGCATATTTTCCAAACTAGAAGCAAAGCCATACAATGGATCAAATGAAGAACCTAGAGTTCAACCTACTCAACACTTTGGGAAAGCTAGATGTGCATACGAGGTCCTTCGTGCTCAAACATCTTTAATGCAAAAATAATTCAAGATTTGAATGCACATAGTAGGGTGCAAATGTTTGACATTATTTGCATTCTTTACCTAGTTATGTGTTTTTTTATTTGCATTTTTCAATTGTAATTGACTCAAGCCATAGTCGATCATCTCAAGATGAACTCTTAAGAGAATGGTCTTGGTCATACACGATACATTCCAAGTTCATCACAAGTGTAATGGGAAGCAGTCTCGTAAATGTAAAGCGTTGAGATCAATCTGCACAAAAAGAGTCAATTTTTCATTTCATTTTATCACTTAGATTTATGAGCATGTGAAGGACTCTAGTATGGATCAACCTAGCTTCACCCAAGTTGCTATAGGGACTCTAGTAGAAATCCAAGATTTCACAAATCATGTTATATGCACCTAGTGAGGAAACAAGGCAAGTACAAGCTACAAGTTTCATCAAGTTTACGTTAAAGCTCAATTTTCATTTTTTTAAGCAAGCTTATAATGATGAAGCTAAATGAACTTGGACATATCTAAGCTAGCAATGATCTTCAGAAAAGTAGCAAGGTGCATAGCATGAGAGACAAATCATTTGCATAATAGACAAAGCTCATAAAAACAGAAAATGAAGTCTATATGCAATGCATGAAGCAAGTTCTCAAACTCCCCCTCAACAAGTGAATCAATTTTAAGCATAAATCTGGTTCAAGTTGAGTTATTAGCAGAATTAAGCTCAAGGAAGGTCCAAATGAACTCAATCAAAACTAGAAACACAGAAAGAGGAGAAGAAGTCGAGAAACTGCAAACTGGATTGCTATAGAGCATAGAAAAGATAGTAGAGAACACTATGACTCATACTCGCTCTCATCTTCCCCAATGACTGACATAGGGAAGCTGACTCTAAATCCCAAGCTAGAGAGTGTACACAAACTATGTCTACCCAATGGGCTCAACACCTGCTAGACTTATAAAACTGTGAGGGGACTCAACCTAGAGAGAAGAGAGAACAGCTAATTATTCATGATAGCAACCTATAGCATAAGATGAGAGGTTCATGTAAAGCATGCCAGAAGTCTAAGTGAAGAGAACTCAGAACTCTAAGAATAAGCCCAATATCACCCAAAAGATGCAAAAGAAAGGAAATACTAGAAAAAAACATATATAGTACATAATATACAGAACCAGCTCCCCCTTAAGAAATGTCGTATGGGCACACAACTTGAAGCTCTCCTCTCAAGGCCACAAACCTAGAGCTATCCAAAGGCTTGGTAAAAATATCGGCAATTTGGTGGTCGCTCTCTACAAACTGAAGAAGTATATCACCCTTCTCCACATGGTCTCTAAGGAAGTGATATCTAATGTCTATATGCTTGGTCCTAGAATGCTGCATTAGGTTTTTAGCAATGCAAATAGCATAAGTGTTGTCAAAGAAAAGTGAAGCACTCTCTATCTCTAACCCAAAGTCCCGCAAGGTCGATCTCATTCAGAGCACCTAACTACAGCAACTAGCTGCAGCGATGTACTCGGCCTCAGTGGTGGACTATGCAACTCTGGACTACTTCCTAGATGACCAAGAAATAAGAGAAGTGCCAATGAATTAGCAAGTACCATAAGTGCTCTTTCTATCTATCCAACAGCCAGCAAAGTCTGCATTGGAAAAGGCTATAAGGGATAGACAAGAAGAGGAAGAGTAACAAATACCATAGCCAATGGTAGCTTGAAGGTACCTGAAGATGCACTTCACCGCTTGGCGGTGAGAGGCGCGAGAAGCCTGAAATCGAGCGTACAGACACACAGCAAAATGTATGTCCGGTCTCGAAGCAGTGAGATACAGGAGGGAGCTGATCATGCTCCAGAACTGCTTCTGATCAACTGGCTCACCATCCTCATCAGGCTCGAGGACAGCAGTGGTGGCCATAGGAGTCATCACTGGCTTCCCGTCAGACATGTCGAAGTGCCTCAAGAGGTCTCAAGTGTACTTACCTTGATGCAAGAAGGTGCCCTCCTGAGTCTGCTTGATCTGGAAGCCGAGGAAGTAGCTCAACTCGCCCATCATGCTCATCTCAAACTCTGTGCTCATCACCTCTGAAATTTGGATGAGAAGAAAATAAGAATTTTGGTATCTGATGATTAGAGTCTTGTCTACTATACCCATCTTAAAACCATGACTAAGAAGATAGGACTTAAGCCTCTTATGCCAAGCTCTAAGGGCCTACTTAAGTCCATATAAAGCCTTGAAAAGCTTGAAGACATGGTTTGGGTATTTAGGATTCTCGAATCCTGGAGGCTGTCTGACATACACCTTTTCCTCAATGTATCAATTGAGGAATACACTCTTGGCGTCCATTTGATAAAGCTTGAAGTCCTAAGATGCTGAAAATGCGAGCAGGATCATAATAGCCTATAGTCTAGCTACAGGGGCAAAAATATCCTCAAAGTCCAGACCCTTGTGCTCTAAGGAATTTTTCTATACTTTTTGAGATTTTTTGAATTTATTTGCTATTTATTTCAATTTATTTGCTTTTATTTGAATTCTTGGAATTCTCTTAATTTGGAAAATGTTTTATTTTCAAATTTCCTCTGGGGCCAAATCTTCCACCGGCCCGTCCCTATTCTTTCGCGGCCCATCTTGCCTCGGCCCGTTTTCGCAGCCCGCTCGGCCCGCTAGCATGCGCCTCGGCCCAGCCAACCTGCGCCGCTGTGAAACCCTAGCACTGTCCATGTAGCCACCGTGTCTCTGTGTCGCCATATCGATTTTCGAGTTTTACACGCCTCCCGAGGATATTTAAGAGCCATACCTTGATCCGAGTTCCTCTCATCGCGTCGCGTTTCCCACCCTCTTCGTCGTCGCCCAAGAGTCCGCCCTTCATCTTCGCGAGCTCGTCGGAGCAGCTTCACCGTGGTCGAACCTTCTTCCCCGTTGATCTCTGCCACTGGTTGGTCTCTACCGAAGCCAATTGTGTCTTCGTGTTGCCCACATCGCCTTCTTCTTGATCCGGCAAATCCCGCGCCCGATCTATCGCCAAAACGCCGCAACCTTCGTCTTCTTCTCCAACGCTGGTAAGCCGCCACCGTGAGCCAACGTCGTTGTCCCTTTCCATGATGCCAGCTGTTAGATCTAGATCGAGTAGCCATGATCGCGCCATGTGGCAGTCGAGTCTATACGCTTCATGTGCAGCCTTGTCAGCTGCCGACGTTAGCCGAACCATCCACGTTAGCGATGACGTCAGCCGTGCACCGGGTGCACGGTGAACCGAACGCAGTGCCATGGACTCGATCCACCCGAACCCTAGTTGATGTGAGCATTGCATAATAAATCTATTTTCCTTTAGAAAAATAAATCAGAAAATTCGGTTTTTCTCTTTTTCAGCCTTTTTCTGTGAGTTTAATCTTTCGGAGGCTCATTCTCTCTCATACGAACTCCGATTGAGACGATTCAAATTTCTAAATTTTTCTAAAATCAAGATGTACATTCTAGAGCCATTTATTTTTAATTTTGAGTTTGTGTGAGTCTCTGTTTAGTCTATGCGCTGCATGTGCAGCCTCGTCAGCTGCCGACGTTAGTTGAACCGTCCACGTTAGCGATGACGTCAGCCATGCACTAGGTGCACGTCGAACCGAACGCAGTGCCATGGACTCGGTCCACCCGAACCCTAGCTGATGTCAGCATTGCATAATAAATTTGTTTTCCTTTAGAAAAATAAATCAGAAAATTCGGTTTTTCTCTTTTTCAGCCTTGTTCTGTGAGTTTAATCTTTCAGAGGCTCATTCTCTCTCATACGAACTCCGATTGAGGCGATTCAAATTTCTAAATTTTTCTAAAATCACGATGTACATTCCAGAGCCATTTATTTTTAAGTTTGAGTTTGTGTGAGTCTCTGTTTAGTATTTATTTATATCTGTTGCTTTCTTTTCCGATAGATGCTAATCCCGAGGGAGCGAACGGAGAATTTTAAGATCAAGATTCAGCATTAGATCAGCAAGGCAAGTCGTAACCTTTGATCATGTTGAACCTATGTTTGCAAAAGTACTTTGCTTTATATAATTGTATGCTATTTCTGTACAATGATTATTTGTTGGGAATAGCTATTTACCTAGTTGACATTATACCACCTTGATTATTGGAATGACATGTATCCATTGTTAACCCTCGGTTGGGACATTATTAGTTGGACATTATCATATTACCAACATTGGGGTATCATAGCTATGCTTAGACATGCTTAGTTATACTGTGGAGTATATGGACCCCGGGTATCTGCATGGCGGGCCATGAGGACCACCCAGGAGGATGGGCCAAGTTGATTGCATGAAGACGAACATTACCTGGGTTGTTCCAGACGTACGCAACAAGGGAACCTTGAAGACAGCAACCAACCTTGATTAGGAAGGATGCAATCTGTAATCCAGGACGTTATCAAACGAACATGTATAGAGATACGATCTCCACTCCGTAACCAGTCAGGACTCTCCTTTGTAACCACCCTCCTCTACTATATAAAGGGGGGCGGGGGAACATCAGGGAGGGAGGATCATCAAGCCTTAGAGCATAGCACTCCTCATATCGCCAAGAGCACATTGCGCTTTGAGCAACCTTTGATCCAAGATATCCATATAATCCCAGCACACAGGATTAGGGTATTACCTCCATCGCAGAGGGCCTGAACCTGTCTAACCCCTTGTCTTGTGTGACCTTCGAGTTTGAGATCTAGCGACTACCCCATAAATTTATTGCCAACTACAAAAGTCGACAGTTGGCACGCCAGGTAGGGGAAGCACTATAATCTTTTCCTACAGACTCGACGGCAGCAATCAGCGCAATCATCGCCACCTTCGTCTCCGGCCAGGCTTTCCGCTTCAGAAGCCTAGACTTCATCGCAAATGCACACGGAGAACTCGTTCGCCTAGACCTAAGCCAGATCCAATCTGGTAGTGGTCAGGCTGATCCATCTCAGGTGTGTCGCTCTGACTCGGCTAGTAAACCAGTCGGCGTCACAAGAATTTGCTGCGATCTACGCGGCATCTTCACGATAGAAGAACAGAAGACCGATCTCTAGCGCCAGCAAGAGACTCAAGAAGCTACGGAGGTAGAACGTCGTCTTCGTAAGGGAAAGGAGGCACAGATGCGATCGCTTCGATCTCATGGCCGCCATGTCCGCGAGGACATCCTGCAATCCAGACCGACAGCCTCGATCGTGGCCTAGATCAAGGCCATGGTGACGGCGGCGGAGATTCAGCAGAATCAAGAAAGGCCAAAAGGGGAAGAGTACTCACGCTCCCATGCGGCTACTCGTATCACCAGCAGTCAGAATACCGGTAGTCGGCGCCTCACACCACCAGTCGGAGATGCTCGCCGAATTCTCAACCGCGACCTCCGCCAAGACATCACCGCCAGACGGCAAGAGCGAGAAGAGGAAGAACGACGCGGGTGCCACGACGACTATGAGCGTTTCGGCACCGGCCACAATCGACGAAGTGATCGAAGGTACGATGACTACGACGACCATAGAGACCATCATCACCGGGTCAAAACTACGACGATCGTCGAGTCATGGACTCACCGCGCCGAACTCCACCCCGACGCATTGAAGACAATCACCGAGCCAGAGGCTCGCCACGATGTTCCCCCCTTATCATGATGAGAGATCCATTGACGGGATCCGAGCATTCACTCCTCGGCTACACCGAGTGGTACGGCCCGAAGGATTCAATCCCAAGGGCATTGTCAAGTTTGACGGGGAGCGAGATCCGGAAGCTTGGCTGCAGGTCTATGCCTTTGCAGTCAAAGAGGCCGGGGGCAATCAGAGTGCTATGGCGAATTATCTGCCAGTCAATCTCACCCCCTCGGCTCAAGCATGGCTCATGGGACTTCCTGCGAACTCGGTGGACTCCTGGAGCGATCTCTGCGATCAATTTATCGCGAACTTCCAGGGAACCTACGAGAGGCCCGGCACCCCGTGGGACCTGTGCCAGCTTCACCAGAAGAAGGACGAGACGCAAAAAGACTTCATCTGGTGTTTCATGCAAAGAAGAACACCATCAGGGACGTATCTGACGTTGTGGTGGTGGCAGCCTCTCAGAAAAGGGTAAGTGATCCTCATCTAATCAAGAAAATGTCCAAGAAACCCTCGACCTCCGTGAAAGAGATGTTTGCGTTGGCCGACCGCTACGCCACGGCCTCAGACACCTGGCCAAGCGCCAAGAAGATCGCCCACAACAGAAGAGCAAAGGTGACAAGGCCGAGTCCTCCAAGCACAAGGACAAAAAGCTACGCCTGCGCCCCGAGCGCCACCTTCGGCACGGCCACGAGCCACGCATGCGCCCCGAGCGCCACCTTCGGTATGGCCACGAGCCTACGCCCGCGCCCCGAGCGCCACCTTCGGCACGGCCACGAGCCACGCCCGCGCCCCGAGCACCACCCACGGCTCGTCTACAAGCCTACGCCTGCGCCACGAGCAAAAATGGCATGATCGTTAGCAACACATGGAGCCTAAAGCAGCTAAGTCGCTTTTTACTCAATTATGTCATTATGAATAAATTGTTGACTTTCCTGACTTGCTACTTAGTTGACCCACAACTAAGCAGTAAGCCGGGGGCTACACCTAATAGTATGCGCATGCGCACATCTTTTTCTGAGTTGTGTTTTTCTTCTTTTGCTTAACATTTGCAAGTGAATCCGAGTGTGTTAACTCCGAGTTGTGAAGCACTGACCCCATGAAAGGCGAACTTTAGTCACCCAAAACACGTGCCTGGGAAAAAGGGCCATGAGCCGACTCCCAACACTCGGGGGCTAGACTAGTCGGGCAGAGTGCTTAAACAAAAAGAGTCAAACCACTCGGATGAATTCAAGATCAATAAAGAAAAGGAGTAAAAAAACTCTAAAATTATATATACACCAGTCGGACATCACATCCGAGTGAATTGTTTTTACATTGCCTAAGTTCTGCATATACATGATTTCAGGGCTACTCTTAAAGCCCTATCAGACTTCCGATCCATCCCTTGTTTGCCGATTGAAGAAAGCCTTATATGGTCTTAATTTAGATACGACATGTGTGGGCCAATGCTTCAACGACGACATGAGTAACTTCGGCGACGAATGAATTTAAAGGGAGCGGCGCTGAATTTTGCCTTGAGCAGGAAAAGCGTTTTGACTTCTGCATATCGTTTGGGATACGGTATGCCCCAAGATGAGCCGACTGCCAGTATCCCAATAATGGGGCTAGGTACCACTCGAAAAGTTTAACGCGTGGAGCTCTATTGAGTCCTTCACGATCTCTTTGCCTACAATAGGGCACTCGGCTGTAAAGGAAAACTAGTCGGGAAGCTACATCAAGAACTGGAAGCACTTGGCGTGAAGCATGACTCAGTTGGGCTGCGACTAGGAGAGCGGCAACTCGATCGCAAAAGACTCGGGGGCTACTGTGGAGTATATGGACCCCAGGTATCTACATGGCGGGCCGTGAGGACCACCCAGGAGGGGATGGGCCAAGTTGATTGCATGAAGACGAACATTACCTGGGTTGCTCCAGACGTACGCAGCAAGGGAACCTTGAAGACAACAACCAACCTTGATTATGTAGGATGCAATCTGTAATCCAAGACGTTATCAAACGGACATGTATAGAGATACGATCTCCACTCTGTAACCAGTCAGGACTCTCCTTTGTAACCACCCTCCTCTGCTATATAAAGGGGGGCGGGGGAACATCAGGGAGGGAGGATCATCAAGCCTTAGAGCATAGCACTCCTCATATCGCCCAGAGCACATTGCGCTTTGAGCAACCTTTGATCCAAGAGATTCATATAATCCCAGCACACAGGATTAGGGTATTACCTCCATTGCAGAGGGCCTGAACTTGTCTAACCCCTTGTCTTGTGTGACCTTCGAGTTTGAGATCTAGCGACTACCCCATAATTTTATTGTCGACTACAAAAGTCGACATATACGATGTGATTCATATCACATGTTGAATAATGTTAATCTTGACTTAATGAGATATTAAATTATGGCCAATAGTCACTGTTATAAAATTTGTTGTACCATGGCAGGGTTTGCCATTGTTCTTGGTTGAACAAAAATTGTTTTCCCTCGGGCAAGTGATCGTGTAGTAAAGGGGTGTCATTGGCACATTTGGGATGTGGATGTCTTGCTTGAGACAACTTAAGGACTTAATCTTGTGCGCCATTGAACTGGGCCTAACCGTATAACTACATGTCTGATATCGGACAGACCTAGCTAATTAATTTGCAATGTCTAAATTGAGTACTTCCAATTGATGGTATGGGTTCCAGAGTGAACGGGTAGACTCACATGGCTCAAGAGGGGGCCCTAAGGGGTGAAACCTTAGTGGGCAGTACCGAGTTTAGACAGGGCATTGTAAAGGGTTTGTCATGATCTCTCTGCGGCACACCAAAGGAGGTGTGCTAATATCGATTGCACAAAGAGATGATCATGTCTTGTGGGTAAAGTAGTACAACCTCTGCAGAGTGTAAAACTATTCGAATAGCCTTGTCCTGATTATGGATATGTCCAGGAATTTCACATGAGGTATAGAGTGTTTCATGAAATGTTGGAAGGTGGAATTGTTGGGATGTTCACTATTGTTTTGTTGTCTAAAGTTATACTGTTGAATTTAGTGGTTTGATAATTGTTTTAGATGGTGTAGAATGATACCTCACCATTCTGTTCATATTGTCTACCATTGATTTACTAGTTATTTATTATCTTTTTATAATTATGCTTTCAATCTATTTATTGTATTTCAATTCAAGTTATTGCTTTCTGCAAAATAACCATATGACTATCCTCTGTCAAGTCTGCATTAATATATTGCATCATTTCCCTATGACTTGCTGAGTACTTTTTGTACTCACGGCTATACGCCTTTGTTGATCAATTGCTGAGGAAGGACCAGGAAATACTGAATTCTATGAGGAGTATTATGAAGACTACGTGGATTAGGAAGGCGTTCCCCAGACGATTGCGTGTGGCATGTCGAATGACCTAAGTTATCTTATTTCCGCTGCAATAATTTACTTATTTCTTAAGCCCTTGAGGCATAGTGGTGTAAACTTTGACCATAAGGTCTGATGCTTTATTTAATAATAGTTTGCTTCTTTCTTAGTTAATTCGTTGTATGGAATGGTATTTCATCTGTGTTGCCACTATGTGCACTAGCATGATCCTAGACTAATGCAATATACACAAAGGGTTTCGAATTCGCAAATCCGGGTCCCGACAGTTCACTTATTTATATTATGGATTTTAGAATTTATAATACACAGGGTTATGTTTTTAATAGGATTCGGATGCAAAGCATGTTGTAATAGAAATACTTCTACAGAATATGATGGTCTTGCTTTAGGTAGCCTTTCTAAGCTGGTTCTATTAGTATTGGCGTTTATCCGCGATATTCTATTCATTTCCTATTCTTATATATTTCTAAAGTTTACGTTATATAAATGGTTAGATATTGTTTTAGATTTGCGGCTGCAATTTACAAAGATATGCAACCATTTTTATAACATTAGCAGGTTATGACCCCCGAAGTGTCTTGAAACTGGTTTTGCATCTTTTAGCTTTTATTTGTGAGAGTTATCAATATTTTAGTTTGTATGAATATTAATCCAAATCAAATCATTTTGCCAACTAATATGATCTTGTCCTTAGAGACATTTTGAGATTCAGCCCTACATGATCTAATATCATGTCATTTTGTTCATTTATACTCTAAATCCTATATATATATATATATATATATATATATATATATATATATATATATATATATATATATATATATATATATATATATATTCAATACATGAAAGTATATTTTAATTAAAAGGCTAAGTGTAGACTATGATTGGTTATAATGATTTTTACTGTATTAAGTGGTCTGGTCATATAGGTTATTTAGGAACTAGTTTCTTTTACATTTGTATCTATTTACATACTAATCATATGTATATGTTTGAAGCAAGATTAATTACAACCTTGATTAAAATTTAAAAAATATGAAATATTTTTGCATAAACAGGGGTATTATGGTCTCATTAAAGCCTAGGAATTAGTTTTACGAAGATTAGAACTTATTTGCACTAGTTATACTATTTAAGTTTTTATGCATTGAATAATGGTCTATTTACAAATTTGATATAAACTATGTTCAAATCTAAATGTTTTTTTGCAGAAATGGAACACCTTAGGTATTATCATCTTCCAAAATTAATTTCATGATTTTAGGAGTTAGGGTTTGTATATTTGTAATAGTGTCCATAATAGGGTTTTATTTAAACTTCAATCCAAACATTTTAAAATTAGGTTAAAAATTAAATATTTTCACATATACCGAAACTACATGATTTTAGATGAATGTATAAATTTATTTCACTTTATTTGGGGCTATATTTCTAAAGTTATACTAATTTGAATTTCGGACGGTTTAGAAAATGAACCAAAATCGGAAAATCCGTTTTTTTATGGAAAACGCCTTTCCAAATTTTTTTTTTTTAAACGGTAAAGCCGCGATTGGATTAATGAGGTAAAATAAGTACAGGTACAAGGTGCGGAGACTGCACCCGAAGGAAGGGAGAGGAAAGAAACATCGAGGCCTCTAAGGAAGGAAAGAAACAACGAGGAAGGAAAGAAACATCGAGGCCTCTAAGGCTGCCCCTGCATGAGTTTGCGAAGGTGTGTTGCTCCTGCTAAAATCCAGTTGGCAGCTTCATCTTTGATCGATTGAAGAATCTGTTGGTGGGTTGCCCAGCTCCTCTGAAAAATTCTGTTATTTCGCTCTTTCCACCACTGCCAGCATGTTAGGATAATGACTGTCTTAACCCCTTTTTTGAAGGAGGTGCTGCCGGCTATGCGCATAAGGTTCCATTGATCAAGATGCGTGGATGAGTCCCATTGATCTGGCCAGAGGGCCGGTACACAGACCCACTGTGCAATGGAGGACCACATACGTCGGACTTGAGTGCAGTCTAGGAACAGATGGTCAACAGTTTCTAGGTTTCGACAGCACATATGGCAGAAATATCGGTTGGGCCAACCTCTGAGCTGCAAACGGTGTGCCATCCACACTCGATTTTGTTGTGTAAGCCAGAAGAAGGTCTTAAAGCGAAGAGGCGCCCAAGCCGACCAAATTGTGAATTGGAAAGGTTTTGTAATGGCCAACTCTTCATGGCGGCCACCAAAATCACCATTGGTAATGGCCAACTCGCGGCTTTCTAGACCTCCAGATGGCTAAACGGTGTAGTGTAGTGCCAGCTTGCACCGCACCTTTATAAACATTCTAGGAGAAAAGAAAGAACAGTTGCAAATGCTTTGCAAAACAATAATTGGATTCGAGATATCCGACACCATGTGACACTGCAGCTCCTAACAGAATACGTCAGTTTATGGTCCAACATACAGTCAGTGCCTCTCCAACTGCAAATGGAGGATGCTATCGTATGGACGCTGACCTCTGATGGCGTCTACTCAGCTAGCTCGGCGTACCTCTTTCAGATCAATGGAAGCACCTTTCCAAATTTTGTTGCGTGCGTGCGTTTGAATTGGTTGCTCTTGCTGACAATTCGGGCCCTCCGGCCAGTGTCCGACGCGCGCTTTGAAGCTGATCCGAAGCGAATGACGATGCGACCACGTGTGTCAGTGGCTGAGCGAGCGCATGTGCAATAGAGACTGACAACACGGCCCTACTAGTCATCGTTTGCGTGCGCATGAGTGAGCTGAATCGCTCTCCGATAGCTCGGGGCCGCATTCCAGAGAGTGTGCGCGCGAGGCTATGTGCGACTAACCAATTGGCCCCACCTGGCAGCGAGATGGAGTAGGGGAGGCACGGTTTGATGCTCACCAGCGGCGAGGTAGAGTCGGCTCGGTGAGCTCTAGCACACCACTACGCACCTAAGGGACGGCTCTGTCTTGCCCAGCGGTAGCCGGAGATGGGTCACCACCGTTGCCTGGCAGCGAAAACAGCAGTGATAAGCCACGCCGGCGATGAGAGCTATGCTAGGTTCAGGGCAAGGTAGGATAAGCATCGCAGGTCTAAGAAAGTTCCATTTTAATGGTTAGTGGAGTCAAAGAAAGATGGTGGGGTTCTGCCGCCATGCGACCGAAACCGAGGAAGATGGGCTCTGGTGTGGCGATGCTACAGTTGGAGGAGTCCAAAATTGGGTTGTGCAAAATACTCAGGTGTATATATTGATGCTTCAAAATCAAAGGATTTGAAATTGTTCACCGAGATCTCTTTACTTGAGTTCTTGCCTCCTTTTCGGTACTCAGCGAAAATGGCAGACTTGAGGCAATGGGAAATGGCTTTGCTTGGATGGTGTGGGCTTCAGGAAGCTGTGCAGAGGTGTGAGCATGTATGCATCGCTCATGCTTAAATAGGCAGATGAAATCGATTGCACGGGGTTTGAACTCGAGTCGGTTCTGCGGTGGGTTTTGCTGATGCTAAAACAGCACGAGGCATGGCCGTGGCAGCGAAATTCGTAGGGAGAGCAGCACCGTGGCAGCAGCGTGGCAGTGCCGCAATGGTGTGGCTACGCCGTGGCAACGCTTGATTGGTTGCTTTCCTGTCACGACGGAGGAAGAGCGGAAGTGGGGAAGGCTCTGTGCGGCTGAGCAGGGGAGAAAGAGGTCAACTAGGCGATGTTTTTCGGGCGCCAGAGTGCAAGGATGAAGTTTCCCGGGCAGCGTTTGGACAGCGACATCGCTGGGTTGAGTCGGCGCGAAATTCGCTTGTCGTGGCAGCGTTTTTGCTAGCTTTTGGTTGCCGTGGCAGCGTGACAAGGGAGTGCGGCTGCGTTGCTGGCTCACTGAAGAAGGGGGCAAAGCCAGGGAGACTGGCTGGTGGGTCATGCTACAGGATCGGTCCCACTTGTAAGAGAGTGACAGAGAGAAAAGAGGTTCAATGCACTTTCCTCGGGACAGAATAGGAATTGGGCATTAGATGAGCCATTAATTTTGTGTAGAAATTTTTTGATAATTTTTTATGTGAACTTAAGCAAATTTTTTTTCATTATTTAAAAGTTTCAGGTTAAAATGTTCTGTGTGGAATTTATAAAAATTCTGACAAGCCTGCTGCATCAGGATTTTGTTTTCTGATTTTTGTTTTCCTTAGATATCAAATAAGATTTATTTTATATGAACCTTTTCCTGTATAATACTAATGGTTATTATGATTTACCATAAAAATTTCATATCGTGATAAATTGTATTTTTTTTTATAAAATTCTGACATTGTTATTATTGATTTATTGTAGTTTCTGATTTTGATTTTATAAAGGGGGACAAATAAACTTTATTATTTTTTAAAAACATTCAGTAATTTACACTAGTTATTTGGATGATGTTTCAAATTTTTAAATATAATCTAAGGTATCATAAAAATTAATTAATTCTGACAGTGTGCTGTTCATAGCCATATTATACAGTTTTTGATTTATTTTTAGCAATAAATTTATTATCATGCTTTAAAAAAATTTTGGATATGACCTGAAGATTATTATGGATTTATATAAATTTTTTCAGATTTTATTTCTTAAGGAATTTTTGGATTTTGCATATTGGAGGAGAGAAAACAATTAACATAAAAGATTTTCTTAAGAATCAAAATTCAAGAAAAATTAAGAAAATATGGAAATTCAAAATAAGATTATATTTTAAACTCATTTTCATAGTTTGTTCATTTCGGAAGAAAATGTTTTAATATTGCGACTTATAATTTTCTTTAAGACTAAAAATTAAGAAAAATATGATATTTTCAATTAAAATCTTGATTCCATTTAAAATTTTATTCAATTCCATTTTTAAATTTTTATTTTTCCCTTTTTTAAATTTTCGATATGTTAAGGAAAACCTAATCCAATCACAATTCACAGGCTACTGGAGAACAAATAGCACCTTGCAAAATCACTGTTTTACTGGATATCTCCATGACTCCAAGTAACCACTGTAGGATGGCACAGCTCCAAGATTAAGCCAAAAGATTGTTAGAATTAATCTTGTAAGGAAAGTTGAGTTTTAGTTTTAAAAGGTTAAAACTCTGTAAGTTTTGATTGAGTCTATTAAGATTAGGAGTTCGGATTGCTATCCAAGTTAGCATATAATCTCTAGTATAAATATCAATAAAAAAATTGAAAAATCTGAGCAATTGCGTAGGCTAACAAATCGATCAGATACCAACAATTAGTATCAAAACCTAGAGTTCAAAATCAAATCGCTCGCTGTCCCGAGAGGACGAGACTCCCGAGGCGGCACCCGCACAACGGCGACCTGGACGGCACGATACACAGCCGAGGACAGGACGCGCCGCGCTGGACGGTCCGAGAGCGGCTGCGCGCGTGTCTCCGTGGCACACGGGCTGGTGTACCTGCACTCTGAGTACGACTTCCCCATTGTGCACTGCGACGTCAAGCCGTCAAATGTCCTGCTGGACAGTTGATTGGGACGCGCATGTCAACGACTTTGGCATGGTGCGGGTGCTAGGCGTCCGCGTTGGCACCGACGGTGTCAACGCCACGCTCGCAAGGAGGATGGCGGCGCTGGAGAAGCACATCGCGGAGATGAGCTCGAACAGCCTGTTCGACCGCACCAACTTCAAGCTTGAAGGAAGTGATTACTTGCATCCCTCGGGCATGCATGCTGAATTCATGTCCACATCCATCAGGGGCATGAACTAATGAGCACCGGATTGCTCCTTGTTCATGTGCATTCATGTGGCGTGAGGAGGTGGCTCCCTGGCAGTGCCCACCTATAGCAAGAAAGATACGGCGGTGAAAGGTGGAGGAGGTGTGCCTCTCTAATACCCGCTATGGACGAGCGTCGTCGACAACCGACGTGAAAAGATGGCACTGTGTTGGCGTCAAAAACTTGAAGTAGGGTTTCTGACAACAGCATACTAGACGAACACCTGGTTCAGAGCGTACCAGTCGATTTGACTTGTAATCGACAAGGTAAAAATATAAAATTCTCTCAAAGCCGATCGTGGTGATCAATCGGATTAGAATCAATCAGCTTGAAGCCGATTAAGATCAAAGTAACAGGGTAAGTCTAATTAGCCGATTAAGGCTAATCAAAAGATAAAGACAGATCGATTCTGAAGAAGGCGATGCGCAGCAAAATCAGAATAAATCGAACCTGAGGCGTAATTTGAAGAAGATCAACAATCGGCGATGCGCAACTTTATTGATCAAAATCGAATTACAAAGACTAAATTACAAGAACTACTCCTAGTCGATAGGAAAAAGTAATGTAGATTGGTGTTTGATTGTGTTGTATTGGATTCTTTCGCGGCTTGCTTTGGCCCTTCTTTTATACCCATCGGCCGATCATGTTCTATTACAACACGTTTCAAAACCTGATCCGTATCGGCCTTGTTTCGGATAGCTTTTCCTCAAAGATCTTGCCGTTGCCAAATATCTTCAAATCTTTCCAAATTGTCTGTTAGTTTTCGCATGTTTGACTTTCTTGCCGATTTTGATTAGACTTGCCAAATTCTGGTGCAAACACACTGGTGGTCATCTGCGTGTCTCGTTGAGAAGACGATCAAAGCTACGTATTCTTGTGTTAGTTGTGTCCACGAGATACTTTGTGTGATCATATGAGTTCTTGTGCGAGTTGTGTTCATAAGATAAACGTGTACGAATTCATTCAGAGATGTCGTCCGCATCAGAAGAGATCATACTGCACTAGAAGATCAAAAGGAAGCTGCTGCGTGTGCTAAGTCTAATCCAGGACATTGAGAAGATGTGTTCGCCGTGCAAAGTCGAGACTATCGAAGTTGAGTCCGGGACGCTGAGGAGATGTGTTCACCGTCCAAAGTCAGGTCCATCGAAAAATGAGATCAAGACATTGAGAAGATGTATTCGCTGTCTTGATTTAAATGAGTTGAGTATATGATGTTGAAGAGATGCGTTCTCCATGCTAAATCAAGTAAATATTGGGTAAGTCATAGTTGAGATCGGCCATCTCAACAAGTTGGAATTGTGCTACAAGATTAACGGGGTGAATGTTAGAATTAATCTTGTAAGGAAAGTTGAGTTTTAGTACTTCTAGAAGGTCCAAACTCTGGAAGTTTTGATTGAGTCTGTTAAGATTAGAAGTTCGGATTGCTATCCGAATTAGTATGTAATCTCTAGTATAAATAGTAATGAAAAATCAGAAAAGACTATGAGCAGCTGCGTAGACCAACCGATCCCAACAAAAATCAGTAGGAATATGAAGCTGAAAGTACTGCCATCTTACCAAATAATCTAGAATCTCTCCTCTCTTAGGGCATGTGTGCCCGCATGTACTGTGTAACCGCGAGGTACAGCTCTGATTTTACTAAGTCCCTTGTGCGTGTCTTGTCCTCCGAATATAATCAATCCAGGGTTAGTGTGGTTGGCTCTCCGGTCACTATTTTATATTGTTATGCATGGGACCAAACTTTGATTCTCGTATTTGAGTCACGCGTCTGTGCAACTGCGAGGATGAGTCTGATTTCACTACATCCCTCGAGTCTTATCATTGTATCACAAAAAAAAAGGATGAACCCGTAGTTATTATTCATTTTGCTCCTTGGCCTGGCGGAAAGACAACACCATCTCACTTTTTATTCCTGACTAAGTAGAACTGCGCACGATGACACGCCATGCGAAAAATAATCTGCGCAGGGTTTTTTTTTTTAAAAAAAGGAAATTTCGGATTTCTTGGTTGTATTTTTGTAAAAATCAGCTGGCTAAAAAAAAGGAAATTTTGGATTTCTTGGTTGTATTTTTGTAAAAATCAGTGGCTAAGAGCCATCGACGAATACATGTAACCACGGGTTTTTTTGCGCAAAAAAACAAGGGGAAAAAGTGGGAGGACCTATCTGCGATTGAAAAAAATGACGGAGGACCCGTCTGCGAATATACAGAACTACGGGCCCTTTCTGGAAAAAATTCTTAAAAAAATGGGCGAAAGACCTATCCGCGATTGTTAAAAATGGTAGAGTACCTATCTGCGAATATACGAAACTACAGGGCCTTTTTGGAAAAATCCCAGAAAAAAAACGGGCAAAGGGTCTATCGTAATTAGAAGGAACTATCTGTAATTTCAATTTATCAAGGTTCTTTTTTGCAAAATAACCGGTAAAAAGACCTGTTCGCGATTTCAAAATCCCCGAAGGGCTTTTTCGCAAAAAAATGTGAGTTGGCATGCCTTGCTGTGCAAAGATTCTTCCCGCATTAGATATACTAGATATAATAGCGTGCTATGCCGCCGTTGTCAATAGTATCGGTAATATTGGTTATAACGTGGAACGGAATGCTATAGCAAGGATAATACAGTGTCAGGTAACGTTTGGATCGCACTGAAGAACATACCTGTCCCTTTAAACGTAGGAACCATGTATAGGGCAAAGGAATGTAATTGCTTACATCTATACCCCTTTATAATGCACGTAAGCAATTTTTCCTACATCCACCCTAAATAATACACCTCATTAGAGATGACCCAATGTTCGTGCACCCAGCAAAACGTCCTCAGAAACTTGCATTCATCAAAATGAACGTCTCAGATCTTTCCTCAGTTTTATTCACCCACATCCGATGGTCATTATTTAGTGTGTCTAATCATCCCTGTGACCCACAACAGACCTCCCCCACCTACATATTTGGAAGGAGAGCGAATCAAACAAGGAAATAAATAAGGAGGATTCGCATGCAAGGAAACCAGACTTGAATTTTTTACTGACCAAAATTGTACGTACTACATATTTGGAAGGAGAGTGAATCAAAAAAGGAAATAAACAAGAAGGATCCGCATGCAAGGAAACAAGACTTGAATTTTTTATTATCCTGGCATTGTGATCGTATTTTTTTCCGAATATGACCCTTCTCGAGACTTTTATACGGATCTAGGATCTAGCCCCTTTTGTAGTAGATATAGCTACATAATGTTGCAGCGCTTTCCGGCCGAGCGAATTCTTGACAGCCTCCTCAACCCAAGCTTCCATCTCACGGAGCGGCGCTTGCGCGCGATCCATGAAAGAATCCACGACTTCATGCACGGGACTCGACCATCAATTTTGAAACCTCCTTAAAAGGAGGGCAGTGGGTAAGGTTTTCATTTTTATCTAAGGAACCGGGTGGGAAGCAAAGATGCAAGAGAGCCTTTTTCCGGGAAGGAAGGGCGGCCGAGAACGATGTCCTTTCTCGTGCCTAATGCATGAAGTCATTCGCGCTTACATAGTTTTTTTAATATTTATTCGAGGAACCCTAGACCGCCCACATTCATTCATTGAAGTTGGCCAACAAGAAGAGCCTAACCTCGGTGAACAACGAACCCTTGGGACCTTCTTCTTGCAAATTTTTATCTTTCCTTTTTCCTTGCGGATCCGAGCCTTCTTTTTCTTTTCTATTGTGAAAGGAGTAATCGTAGTATCATTTTTGTTATTTTCCATACTCTTTTTTAAAGGGGCGGACACTATACCTAGATCCTTCTCAAATCATCCTTATGTGGATCTTTTCCATCATTGTTCGACTTGCACGAAACAATGGGACCTTCCTGACCAAGTAGAGTAACAAGGAGAAAAGGAAACAAATGTCGGGAACGGAGAAGGGGTGAATCTATCTTTTGATTAGGAAAGAAAACAAGCGTTCTGAGCATCTTCTATTCAGGATCAAAATCTTTTTCCTTGCGGAAACGACCATACATTATTTTCCATATTTGGGAAAATCATCCCGCGGGAGATGACCGGTCACCTCCGATCGGGAAACGCAGTCCGAATCAATGGCTTCACGTCTGGAAAAGGAAGCGACCATCGGTGGCTTTGGAAGCTTGGCGAGAAAACAGTCCGCAATGGTTCTTTCGGTGGCTTTGGACGCGGCGAGGTTCTTTGTCGACGACCTGCGCATGTAGTGCCTCGGCAAATTTATAATTTAAATTTTTTGAAAATAATTTTATTAAGTACAAAATAATCGAAAGTTTTTTTAGAATTTTTCTAGAATTTTTAACCTAATGTGCTATCTTTTCAAAAATCTTTCTATATTTAAAAAAAATGAAGGCAACTCACTTGTAGCTTCTTCTAGCTACAGCCCAGACCAGAGAAGCTTCTTCTCTTCCCTCCCTCCGTTAAAGCAAGAAAAAAGCTCCAAAGCTCCATCAATCCCGCACCAAATCTCCTCTTTCCATCTATGGTGTTAATTTCCCAAATTTAGTGCTCTAATTGCCAAAATTTCCTCCTAATCTGATTTGATCCCAAATCGGTTTCCATAAATATGCTTGTTTGGGGCTATAAAGCCGTGAGCTCTCCTCCACCCCATCGCATTGCGTAAATCCCCAAGTGCTCCCTCTTGTAAAGATCGCGGATTTTGAAGGTAGCAAAGCCACCACCGTCATCTTTCAGCGAAATTCACCGCAACCGTGACTCCTACCGCAGGCGCCGGTGCCAGCGATCTCGCCGCACCAGTGCCGACCCACTGCGATCGGCCGGCCACCCCTGGCCTTCCCTCCCCCTTGCGCTGGCCAAGCCCAGCGTCTGTGGAAGCTGCAAAAAAATAATCTAAAATCAGAAAATTCTTTTTTCTTTCTCTTTCTTGATTTAAAATCTTTTGAGAGCCCGTTTTCGCCCATTCAACCTCCATTTAGTTCCGTTTTTCTTTCTAAATTCATTTAAAATTCTAAATTTCTCTTTTATTATTAAGTGTTGTATTCATACTTATCTTCTCATTTAATTGATAAGCGGGTGTACTACCGTCGTAGCGTTAGCACAGGCACTATACTAGTATATAAAGGGTGCGCATCAGGATTCGAAAGTGGTGCATGAGACATAAGAAGTGGCGGTGGATGAGGTTAGACAGGTAAATATATACGATGCAGCAAAAGAGATTCAGGTAGAAGGCAGTATTTGCGTAAGGTACCGGAGTATGCAAAGATAAAATTGAATGAACAGCAAACGAAATACCGGTATTACTTTGTCTGGTTCAAAGGATAAGTGACATAATCAGTAAAGCTGGTTATCTAAAAGCACGAAATTTGCCCCAAAATAGTAATATTAAGGTTTTGCACTAAACCACTGTTGTGGACATGACTATATAGCTGTACAGTCGACATAGGGAACACAGTTAGCCCAGTTTTTATCGCCGAAGAAGCCAAAAGGCACGGTTAACCATTGGAAGGCTCAGTCTGTAGTGACAAGTAGGGATGAAAACGGAACGGAAACGATCCGTAAATGGTTGTTTCGTTTCCGTTTGCACATTTTTTAACGGTAACGGAAACGAAATCGAAAACCTCGGAAACGGATACGAAAACGGATAGTAACGAAAACAGATACGGAGCGGAGCAGATACGAAAACGAAAATGGAAAATTCCACAAGAACGTAATACATGATATATCCAAATGTACCAACTTTGAATGATGTAAATGCAAAAAAAAAAGCATCAACTCATATCACTGTAGGCTCAAGATCAACAAATTCAATGTCTAAGAAAAAGATAGCAATTGGCTGCACTAGGATTAACGTCACAGTTGCAAACCCGCACTTCTTGTCATAGCTATTAATCTAAATTTAGTTCATACTTCATAGTTAAGTATCAATATTTTTTTTTTCAGAATCGAGTGTCTATGTCTTATCACCATAGTAACAACTAACACAACAAGCATCAACTGAAAAGTACTTACCACGAATATATTGCAGCAGCCCAGCAATATGATTACACTCCTCAACGGTTTGACCTTAGATTGATACTGTACCTAGAAAAGTAAATCATATAATGAGCTCAACAAACAACAAATCAGCAGCTGCACATATATCTATGAGCCATCAAGCAAAACTTTTGTTAGAATGAACCAAATATTTTAATGGTTTATTTACAAGCATCACTTATTATTTTGTCAAATGGATATCATTCTAATAGTCCATGGAACTTTAATACAGCTAAACTAACAATCTGGCAAAGTAAATAAGTAATACAACAAACCGTCAAAGTAATGTTTGAACTTGGTTCGGTACTGTTTTCCCTCGCATTTCTGGCAGAAGTCCAGTCATGATTAAGTAAATTAAGCTTGTGTTGTGAGCCCAGACTTTTTGTCTTCTATGTATGAAACAAACCTAGATGGGAAGTGAAGCTGTCATATTTCAAAATAAAAAAGTCAATCCTTTCTGATCAACCGAAATAGTTTGGATCTGGTGATAAAATCATCATGATGCCTTTGTTATGCTGACTGATGAGAATGGAATTCCAATGAAATGGTGGGGGGCGGCGCCACTGCGGCTTGCGGTTGGGAGGCGGTGCGGTGGGGGTGACGCCGTGGGGGGTTGGAGGACGAGGGGGTGGCGGCGCAGTGGGAGCCGTCGGTCGGGGGCGACGCGATGGGGGCGGCGCGGTCGGGGACAACGCGTTGGGGGCGGCGCGGTCGGGGACAGGAGGACGATGGGGCGGCGAAGGCGCGGTGGGGCGGCCCGGGAGGGACCTGATTGGCTGAGAGTGTTGAGGCGGAGTGAGAACCTAAGCCTGAGAGCGCTAGGGTTGCTTCGGTGCTTGATTTCTTGGTGGGTTGCGGGCGTGCGGCGTTGAGCTTTACCGCTCGAGCGCTAGATCGGTTGACCCAGTACTAGGCCCAGTTCGGTTTGGAATTCCAATTAGAGTTATACGGAGTTTCCGTTTCCGTTGGAATTGGCTCTCCGTTTCCGTTTCTGGAAAAAAAATTCATTTCCATTTCCGAACCGACACTTTCCATTTTCGTTTCCGAAAAAAGCTTCCGTTTCCGTTTTCCTCTGGAACGGTCGGAAAGTTTTCGTTTCGTTTTCATCCATGATGACAAGTGGTAGCCCGCATGAACTGCGATGGAGAATACGGAATCAGAATGTAAGCAACGAAATAGAAAGCTGTGCAAGTGAGTACCTTTGTTACGGAGACCCTTTATCGACACCTCGAAAAAGCCTTTTTTTAGCTGAGGGTTTTCTTTTGCTAAGGTTGGGAGCACTGATGACAATGAGCAAAAAACGTTAAAACTGAACTATACGCGACTATAGTAGAAACGTGTAGGCAATTATGTATACAAATATAACCTGGTGTTGTTGTCGGTAGTAGCAAGATTGGGATCATCAGTAGAAAGCGACCTCTTCGACGTAGAATGTGGCCCTGGCAGTAGCTGTAGGGTAGGGAGCGAGTTATGGAACACTTTTAACGCTGTAGGATGCGAAACACTAGATAGAGTCATTTAAGGACGGTAACGAATGACTTGTGGTGACGGCGGTGTTCCTTCAGGGAAAACAGCAGGTTCTTCAACGACTTCCTATGACCATGATCATATATATGTTAAGCCAAAGAAAAAAATTTATGTAATGATTGGATTGGCTGACCTGTGGTGACGTCGGTGTTCTCAGAGGAAATATAGTAGACCCTATAACGTTTACCTGTAAGAATAATCATATATATGTTTAGGCAAAGAGAAGGTGTAGATAGGAATAACTGACATCAGTCTCTGGAGCATGAATAAATAGAACGAACCATGAGCATAGCAAAAGTCTGAGATGCGGTGAAAGTTTAATTGGATCACGATAGGTACGGTATGTTATATGTGAATAATATGCTTTTATAGTGCAGAGTATGTAAGAAGTAGTTTGTACTATGAGTTTCGAGTGGGCGGGCTATAAACCTTACTAAGGAAAAGAAGACGTGGGTAGCATGTATCTTCTGAGTAATAGTATGTATATGCAGACAAGAACAGTTGGAATCAAGAAAAAGTTATGTAGCAAGAAGAAGCAGGCCGCCGCCGACGACAAATAGATTAACACAGCTAGAGCACAGGACGCGAGGGTCAAGAACGCATAGAACCGAATGGCGAAGACAGCAACGAACGGGACCTCCGGGGTCCGGGCTAGAAGCCGAGAGGCAGGCAAAAGCAGCGAACTGGATCCCAAAAAACACAAGACTTAAGCACAAACGAAGAGACTGAGAGAGGAGAGGCGAGGCCAACGGGAAGCATCGATTTCGTCGCAGGTACAACCGGGGCCAGACACACCGGCGGGGCCAAAGCCAACGGGAACACCGCCGTATCATGCTGGGGGGACTCCCGAGGAGCGGAGACGGCAACGACACCAGCAGCACAAGGGGCAAATGCATCGGCATCGGCGAGACAGCGGAAAGGAGAAGCGAGTCGGCACAAGCAACGAGGAACCCAGGGAGCACGAATTGACGCCAAAGATTTTACCGGCGATGAAATCGACGCGAAAGAAAAAATCGACGATGAAGTGAACCCAGGGATCACGAAGCGACGCCAGAGAAAAAACCAGCGCTCGAACAGTCGGCCGATATAGCCGAGAAAACACGAGGCATATCTGGACCGACCCGACGGCCCACGGAAGGACACGGGAAAAAGACGCGCACAGACGAAACAAGACGCGACGATAGGATGAACGCGGGAACGCGACGGACGGATGGATCGGCACGGAACCCTGCCATGCGTACGGGAACGCCCCAGAGCTCCTAAAATCTTCCCGGATAGATAATACTAGTAACAGTAGCGCGCTACGCTGCGCCGGTTATAATAATAGTCATCTTTGTAAATAAATAGGGCATAAAATAGTTTAGGAATCACAGTTCACACGAAACACATATAACCAACCGGCAACAAATCTATAATTGAATGAAATGAAATATGAAAGGTCTAACGCCGAACCATAAAGACAAGAGTACAATTAATATAGAGGTAATATGAAGTGAAATACATATTATAAGCTTTGCATTCAGACACTTGTAAATCGTAATCTGTAATAGGGGTAGTGAAGTTTATCTTCGTGAATTGATGACTAAGAGTGTAACATCCTAAAAACGATACAGCAATGGCACATATTTTCTGAAACAATGTCGGGAGATGATCAACACTCAAGTATACAATCGTGCGGTTCTAGGCCAAGAGCCATCATCTCTAGGTGTTCGCGATTTTGACGATCTAGACCAATCTGCTTATCAAGAGCGCTTAGTCTACAACACACGTGAGAAAATTCTAGTTGAAGCACTATATCTGTTTTAAAAAAGGTTACAATGCTATTCTATTTCTGCTTGGCTAATTGTTGTTCAACACAAAGAAATATTAGGAAAAAAATGAGTTAGGATCCTTATCTGTGATAAAACAGAATGATTCACACGTAACTTCATAAGGTATATTGAAGAAATTAGTTGTCTATGTTTTCACCGATCCACGGACCATGTCTCTCAAACACGACAATAATGAATCAATCTACTTGTGATGGAGATAACAAAACAGCATTGTGACCCTACAATTACAAAAAATATCTTGCCTAAGTATCTTTAGAAAGAAGTCATTATAATCTTGGACTGAAAGTCATAAGTATGCTAGAACAGTTACTATGAACTTATGTATGATGCTTTCAACAATAACAGGAGCAGCCTAGATACATGGATCATATGGTCTTGAGGATGACATGTGCTGGCAAACAGTAAAGTCATTTCTCCTCTAAAATATACGGATTGGGCCATGATGACATTTATATGAAAACTTCCTTCACACCATTCTCTTTGATCAAGCATCTTTACATATTTTTCAGACAGAAGAAACAAAAGAAAAGCATTTGAAGTGTCTTCTGTGCTCTTTTATCTCCTAATATGTGGCTGTCTGGTTATCACTTTATCAGTACATAACAATGGGTTGCATTTTTTTTTCCTAAAAAGATCATTATAGTTTGCATTCACCAAATAATCGATGACATTTGGTTGTAAAAGAAGATATTAATGGAAAGAGAAAAACTGGAACATCAAATACAATGGAAATGGAAAAATTAAGATGATGAGCTCCCTTCTATGTCATGGAATAGGGAAATGTTACCGACAAAATTCCTGAGCTGATGTAGGACATAAAGCATAAAATTTAGCAAGCCCAGGGAACCACTGCTGTAGGCCACATAGCAATTTAGAATAGCCATGAATATAGAAAGCAGCCTGACATGTTACTGCGATAAAATAAACCCAGGTATTTTAGCAAAAAATTGGCAAAAACTAAAATAACCGCCTGCTGGCAGAAAGGCAATATTGTTACATGAGATATATATCTGGAACTGCCTGCTCCCAGAAAGCCAGAGAATGTAAGCTGTGTCTTTTATAAATGGAAATGCAAGGTGGATACTATGCAATAAAGCAAGGATTTGTCATCTTAATCTAAACAGGGCTTCCTATATAACAAAACAAAGCAAAACTCTGAATAATATGATGGAGATCTATGCAAATTATTTGCAATTTTCTTTCTAAGTCTGAGACCTACATTTGTGATCCCAACTATATGGAAGTGTAGATAGTAGTATCATGATACCATGAATGATCTCTTCAAAGGAAACTCGCTTCTCGGTAGTCCATGCTGTAGATATTAATACCCACCACATGAAAAGCAGTAAGAGGACAAAGCTCGTAAGCAAGGAATAAATAGTGAGTAGTATACAAATCCTTAGCAAGCATGAAACTGGCCATGAATATGCAAAAGCAAAGCAGAAGCATAGTTAATACATATGTGATTTTGAACTATGAATATATGAGGTATCGCTAATTATCTTATTCAGTAGATAACTAATCATGAGAATACAGATCGTGGTCATGAATAAGAAAGACTAATGACAGAGCAACAAAGCAAAATCTTACAGAAATAATTTGCCTACTGAATTCTAGTTATATAATGGAACCTCCTTTGCCTCGATTCCTTCAAGATATGTTGTGTACATACATACATACATACATATATATGTATATACATATATATGTATATATATATACATATATATACATATATACATATATATATATACATATATGTATGTATATATATATGCTAATTGCTAAGCACAAGATCAACCTGGTAATTCAGCTAAGGACCTGGCTCCCACTCCACCTGGTAATCCAACGAAGCATTATTGCAAGGCAGATTTGCAACAGAAAGTGTGGGAGACCATCAAGAAGGAAATAATATACTTTCTCAACTTGGTTCTTACAGACAAGAGAAAACAATTGACTTACTGTAATATTTTCGGGAAGAGGCAAATTAACTGAACAAAGTCTGAATTTTCTGCCTTGTCTAAATATAAGCACCATATGAGTATCGTAAAAGTCCATATCTTCAAGAAATACAGCTGATTCCTTGAGGAAAACATTCTGAGTCACCAATCCAAGCAGAACTTTTCATAACAACAGGTATAAGAAACCTCTTTCATAGATGATGTTTATAATCGTTTGCCAATAATATACTAAAAATACCTCTTTCAGAAGGCTGTAGATCTCGATGTGGCTGCCTTCTCCGCGTCGACCTTAGGGCCGCCAAATTCCGAATTATATATGATCTATCACAGATTAGATTTCTAATTTCCTCTGCTTGCGTATAACTAACAAGAGGGTAACAGACAGTGTGGGAGACCATCGAGAACGAAATAACATACTTTCTCAACTTGGTTCTTACAGACAAGAGAAACAATTGACTTACTATAATGTTTTCGGTAAGAGGCAAATTAACTGAACAAAGTTTTAATTTTCTGTTGTCTGAAGATAAGCACCATATGAGTATCGCAAAAGTCCATATCTTCAAGAAATACAGCAGGTTCCTCGAGGAAAACATTATGACTCAAACATCAAAAGTGAGTCAAATAGATCATATGGAGTTACCAATCCAAGTAGAACTTTTATCATAATAGCAGGTATAAGAAACCTCTTTCATAGATGATGTTTATGGTGCGTTTGCCAATAATATACTAAAAATACCTCTTTCAGAAGGCTGTTGATCTCGGTGTGGCCGCCCTCTCCGCGTCGGCCTTAGCTGCGGTGACCTTGGTAGGCGCCAAATTCCAAAGTATATTTGATCTTCTATCACAGATTAGCTTTCTAATTTCCTCCAACGGACTCAGAAGAAAAAGTAGATGATCCAAATTCCGAAGTATATATGATCTTCTATCACAGATTAGCTTCAACAGAGTACATGCTGCCTTCCATAAAAGAATAATTAGTTATTCGTTGAACAACTACGTTGATAAAGTCCGCTGCCTGCAGTCAACCATCAATATCAAAGCTACAAAAGGAAAAAAAGATCATTAAGAGGAAGTGTTAGCAAAAAAAAAACAAGGTCAGATATTGGTATAGCTAAATAACAGGAAAATTTAGCCTGATGTCAAAAGCTATATATATATATATCAACCTGGTAATTCAGCTAAGGACCTGATTCCCACTCCACTTGTCTTTGCTTCCAACGAAGCATTATTGCAAGGCAGATTTGCAATGTCCGCCGGATTATTACCTGCTTGCGTATAACTAACAAGAGGGTAACAGACAGTGTGGGAGACCATCAAGAAAGAAATAATATACTTTCTCAACTTGGTTCTTACAGACAAGAGAAAACAATTGACTTACTGTAATGTTTTCGGGAAGAGGCAAATTAACTGAACAAAGTCCGAAATTTCTGCCTTGTCTGAAGATAAGCACCATATGAGTATCGCAAAAGTCCACACCTTCAAGAAATACAGATGGTTCCTCGAGGATAACATTCTGACTCGAACATCAAAAGTGAGTCAAATAGATCATATGGAGTTACCAATCCAAGCAGAACTTTTATCATAACAGCAGGTATAAGAAACCTCTTTCATAGATGATGTTTATTGTGCGTTTGCCAATAATATACTAAAAATACCTCTTTTAGAAGGTTGTAGATCTCCATGTGGCCGCCCTCTCCGCGTCGACCTTCGCAGTGGCGGCCGCCATCAAGCAGGAGAGGGCTAATCGGTGAGGAAGCACTAATATCAGAAGCCACGCAAAACCCGAACGAAGCAAAAAGTGGGAAGAAACGACGGCACCTGGAACTTCAAGCCTAAGGAGCGAGGCGGAAACAACCACGGGGACGGAGCGAGCGATGGGGAACGAAGGGCATCGAATACAACGATTCAACGAAGCACAGCTGTTTCACACCACACAGGCCAAGGCAAACCAACCGGCGACGATGCACCAGCCGTAGACGCGCCGTACGAAACCGCGGCGACCAACCCGATGGAACCGAAGAGGCGAAATAGGCGCACACCCCCGCACCAAACGCTGTTGGGTGGAGACCCCGAACCAAACGGCGCCATCCACAACGGTGGAAGCAACGCCAAAATCGTGACGCTTGAAGGGCCATCGCTTGGGACTTGGGTCATGTCTGGCACCGATGGGCGAACGGAACGCCGGTGACGGCGTGAAGCAGTAGAAAAAGGCAACACGGCCAGCACTGATGGGCGAACGGAGCGTCGACGATGCCGTGAAGGACCAGAAAAAGGCAGCACGCGGGCAAGCACGATTGGCACGAGAACGGTGAAGCGTACGGGGAGCGCTCTGCTGTATACACACTCTGCACGGGGCTAACTCCCCCGTGCGATGGTGATTGGACATTCCCAGTGTATGCGAGACGAAGCCAAACGAAAATCATGGAAACCCAAGGGGCCTCTGCGCATAGACGAGGACGTGGCACGGCTGGAGAGCCGGCGATTTCTTCACCTTTAAGATAGTTATATATATATATATATATATATAATATTTGGAACTGAACATGACGCCTCACATTTTGGTTTCTGGTGCGAGCTCAGTTTTTAGTTTGGTTCCTGGTGAAAACAACTGATGCTTGGATCAAATTTCAGGTAATTAAGTTTGATCAGCTGGGATTTCTATCTGTAAGAAAACAGTCTTTACCACCAAGAAAGAATGGAGGCCAGTACTGAGCCGTGCAACGTAAATTGCCGATGTTCTTCATTAAGTTGGGTGAAATGTGTCTCTTGTTTCTTGTTTGTTTCAAAAGAATGCTTGCGGTTTGGGTGTGACAATTATATGTGCAGCAGGAAAGATGAAAAAGAGTGAGAGTTTACCTAAGGATGCTGATGCGATATAGGGTTCCACGTAATGTGTTAGGTAGCGATGAAAACGGAACGGAACAGTCGGTAAATGGCTGTTCCATTTCCATATTTTTACCGATGCGAAGCGAAATCGGAAACCACGGTAACGGATACGGAAACGGATGCGGAACGAAACGGAACGGATACAGAAACGAAAGCGGAAAATTCCACAAAAACATAGTATATGACCTTTCCAAATGTACTAAATTTGAATGAAAACTATATGTGTACGTGCGGCACCATGCCGCACAAGGACACGACGCCGCGCGCATGTGACGCTAGGCTTTGTGAATAGGATACACCTTATATATGTATGTATATATATATGCTAATTGCTAAGCACAAGATCAACCTGGTAATTCAGCTAAGGACCTGGCTCCCACTCCACCTGGTAATCCAACGAAGCATTATTGCAAGGCAGATTTGCAACAGAAAGTGTGGGAGACCATCAAGAAGGAAATAATATACTTTCTCAACTTGGTTCTTACAGACAAGAGAAAACAATTGACTTACTGTAATATTTTCGGGAAGAGGCAAATTAACTGAACAAAGTCTGAATTTTCTGCCTTGTCTAAATATAAGCACCATATGAGTATCGTAAAAGTCCATATCTTCAAGAAATACAGCTGATTCCTTGAGGAAAACATTCTGAGTCACCAATCCAAGCAGAACTTTTCATAACAACAGGTATAAGAAACCTCTTTCATAGATGATGTTTATAATGCGTTTGCCAATAATATACTAAAAATACCTCTTTCAGAAGGCTGTAGATCTCGATGTGGCTGCCTTCTCCGCGTCGGCCTTGGGGGCCGCCAAATTCCGAATTATATATGATCTATCACAGATTAGATTTCTAATTTCCTCTGCTTGCGTATAACTAACAAGAGGGTAACAGACAGTGTGGGAGACCATCGAGAACGAAATAACATACTTTCTCAACTTGGTTCTTACAGACAAGAGAAACAATTGACTTACTATAATGTTTTCGGTAAGAGGCAAATTAACTGAACAAAGTTTTAATTTTCTGTTGTCTGAAGATAAGCACCATATGAGTATCGCAAAAGTCCATATCTTCAAGAAATACAGCAGGTTCCTCGAGGAAAACATTATGACTCAAACATCAAAAGTGAGTCAAATAGATCATATGGAGTTACCAATCCAAGTAGAACTTTTATCATAATAGCAGGTATAAGAAACCTCTTTCATAGATGATGTTTATGGTGCGTTTGCCAATAATATACTAAAAATACCTCTTTCGAAGGCTGTTGATCTCGGTGTGGCCGCCCTCTCGCGTCGGCCTTAGCTGCAGTGACCTTAGTAGGCGCCAAATTCCAAAGTATATTTGATCTTCTATCACAGATTAGCTTTCTAATTTCCTCCAACGGACTCAGAAGAAAAAGTAGATGATCCAAATTCCGAAGTATATATGATCTTCTATCACAGATTAGCTTCAACAGAGTACATGCTGCCTTCCATAAAAGAATAATTAGTTATTCGTTGAACAACTACGTTGATAAAGTCCGCTGCCTGCAGTCAACCATCAATATCAAAGCTACAAAAGGAAAAAAAGATCATTAAGAGGAAGTGTTAGCAAAAAAAAAACAAGGTCAGATATTGGTATAGCTAAATAACAGGAAAATTTAGCCTGATGTCAAAAGCTATATATATATATATCAACCTGGTAATTCAGCTAAGGACCTGATTCCCACTCCACTTGTCTTTGCTTCCAACGAAGCATTATTGCAAGGCAGATTTGCAATGTCCGCGGATTATTACCTGCTTGCGTATAACTAACAAGAGGGTAACAGACAGTGTGGGAGACCATCAAGAAAGAAATAATATACTTTCTCAACTTGGTTCTTACAGACAAGAGAAAACAATTGACTTACTGTAATGTTTTGGGAAGAGGCAAATTAACTGAACAAAGTCCAAATTTCTGCCTTGTCTGAAGATAAGCACCATATGAGTATCGCAAAGTCCACACCTTCAAGAAATACAGATGGTTCCTCGAGGATAACATTCTGACTCGAACATCAAAAGTGAGTCAAATAGATCATATGGAGTTACCAATCCAAGCAGAACTTTTATCATAACAGCAGGTATAAGAAACCTCTTTCATAGATGATGTTTATTGTGCGTTGCCAATAATATACTAAAAATACCTCTTTTAGAAGGTTGTAGATCTCCATGTGGCCGCCCTCTCGCGTCGACCTTGCGATGGCGGGCGCGATGGCGGCCTTGGCGGCCGCCATCAAGCGAGAGAGGCTAATCGGTGAGGAAGCACTAATATCGGAAGCCACGCAAAACCCGAGCGAAGCAAAAAGTGGGAAGAAAGCGGCACTGGAACTTCAAGCCTAAGGAGCGGCGGAAACAACCACGAGGGCGGGCGGCGATGGGAGCGAAGGGCATCGAATACAACGATTCAACGAAGCACAAACTGTTTCACACCACACAGGCCAAGGCAAACCAACCGCGACGATGCACCGGCCGTAGACGCGCCGTCTGAAACCGCGGCGACCAACCCGATGGAACGAAGAGGCGAAATAGGCGCACACCCGCAC
Organism: Otatea glauca; assembly: GCA_036346275.1. Classification (NCBI taxonomy): domain Eukaryota; kingdom Viridiplantae; phylum Streptophyta; class Magnoliopsida; order Poales; family Poaceae; genus Otatea; species Otatea glauca. The sequence goes on along the minus strand of CM070733.1, from coordinate 9,451,279 downwards.
CAAACGCTGTTGGGTGGAGACCCGAACAAGCGGCGCCATCCACAGCGGTGGAAGCAACGCCAAAATCGTGGCGCTTGAAGGGCCATCGCTGGGACTTGGGTCATGTCCGCACCGATGGCGAACGAACGCCGGTGACGGCGTGAAGCAGAGAAAAAGGCAACACGGCCAGACACGATGGCGAACGGAGCGTCGGCGATGCCGTGAAGGACCGAGAAAAAGGCAGCACGCGGGCAAGCACGATTAGCACGAACGGTGAAGCGTCACGGGAGCGCTCTGCTGTATACACACTGCGCGGGGCTAACTCCCCGTGCGATGGTGATGGACATTCCCAGTGTATGCGAGACGAAGCCAAGCGAAAATCATGGAAACCAAGGGCCTCTGCGCATAGACGAGGGCGTGGCACGGCTGGAGAGCGGCGATTTCTTCACCTTTAAGATAGTTAATATATATATATATATATATAATATTTGGAACTGAACATGACGCCTCACATTTTGGTTTCTGGTGCGAGCTCAGTTTTAGTTTGGTTCCTGGTGAAAACAACTGATGCTTGGATCAAATTTCAGGTAATTAAGTTTGATCAGCTGGGATTTCTATCTGTAAGAAAACAGTCTTTACCACCAAGAAAGAATGGAGGCCAGTACTGAGCCGTGCAACGTAAATTGCCGATGTTCTTCATTAAGTTGGGTGAAATGTGTCTCTTGTTTCTTGTTTGTTTCAAAAGAATGCTTGCGGTTTGGGTGTGACAATTATATGTGCAGCAGGAAAGATGAAAAAGAGTGAGAGTTTACCTAAGGATGCTGATGCGATATAGGGTTCCACGTAATGTGTTAGGTAGCGATGAAAACGGAACGGAACAGTCGGTAAATGGCTGTTCCATTTCCATATTTTTTACCGGTAACGGAAACGAAATCGGAAACCACGGTAACGGATACGGAAACGGATGCGGAACGAAACGGAACGGATACAGAAACGAAAGCGGAAAATTCCACAAAAACATAGTATATGACCTTTCCAAATGTACTAAATTTGAATGAAAACTATATGTGTACGTGCGGCACCATGCCGCACAAGGACACGACGCCGCGCGCATGTGACGCTAGGCTTTGTGAATAGGATACACCTTATATATGTATGTATATATATATGCTAATTGCTAAGCACAAGATCAACCTGGTAATTCAGCTAAGGACCTGGCTCCCACTCCACCTGGTAATCCAACGAAGCATTATTGCAAGGCAGATTTGCAACAGAAAGTGTGGGAGACCATCAAGAAGGAAATAATATACTTTCTCAACTTGGTTCTTACAGACAAGAGAAAACAATTGACTTACTGTAATATTTTCGGGAAGAGGCAAATTAACTGAACAAAGTCTGAATTTTCTGCCTTGTCTAAATATAAGCACCATATGAGTATCGTAAAAGTCCATATCTTCAAGAAATACAGCTGATTCCTTGAGGAAAACATTCTGAGTCACCAATCCAAGCAGAACTTTTCATAACAACAGGTATAAGAAACCTCTTTCATAGATGATGTTTATAATGCGTTTGCCAATAATATACTAAAAATACCTCTTTCAGAAGGCTGTAGATCTCGATGTGGCTGCCTTCTCCGCGTCGGCCTTGGGGGCCGCCAAATTCCGAATTATATATGATCTATCACAGATTAGATTTCTAATTTCCTCTGCTTGCGTATAACTAACAAGAGGGTAACAGACAGTGTGGGAGACCATCGAGAACGAAATAACATACTTTCTCAACTTGGTTCTTACAGACAAGAGAAACAATTGACTTACTATAATGTTTTCGGTAAGAGGCAAATTAACTGAACAAAGTTTTAATTTTCTGTTGTCTGAAGATAAGCACCATATGAGTATCGCAAAAGTCCATATCTTCAAGAAATACAGCAGGTTCCTCGAGGAAAACATTATGACTCAAACATCAAAAGTGAGTCAAATAGATCATATGGAGTTACCAATCCAAGTAGAACTTTTATCATAATAGCAGGTATAAGAAACCTCTTTCATAGATGATGTTTATGGTGCGTTTGCCAATAATATACTAAAAATACCTCTTTCAGAAGGCTGTTGATCTCGGTGTGGCGCCCTCTCGCGTCGGCCTTAGCTGCGGTGACCTTGGTAGGCGCCAAATTCCAAAGTATATTTGATCTTCTATCACAGATTAGCTTTCTAATTTCCTCCAACGGACTCAGAAGAAAAAGTAGATGATCCAAATTCAAGTATATATGATCTTCTATCACAGATTAGCTTCAACAGAGTACATGCTGCCTTCCATAAAGAATAATTAGTTATTCGTTGAACAACTACGTTGATAAAGTCCGCTGCCTGCAGTCAACCATCAATATCAAAGCTACAAAAGGAAAAAAAGATCATTAAGAGGAAGTGTTAGCAAAAAAAAAACAAGGTCAGATATTGGTATAGCTAAATAACAGGAAAATTTAGCCTGATGTCAAAAGCTATATATATATATATCAACCTGGTAATTCAGCTAAGGACCTGATTCCCACTCCACTTGTCTTTGCTTCCAACGAAGCATTATTGCAAGGCAGATTTGCAATGTCCGCGGATTATTACCTGCTTGCGTATAACTAACAAGAGGGTAACAGACAGTGTGGGAGACCATCAAGAAAGAAATAATATACTTTCTCAACTTGGTTCTTACAGACAAGAGAAAACAATTGACTTACTGTAATGTTTTCGGGAAGAGGCAAATTAACTGAACAAAGTCCGAAATTTCTGCCTTGTCTGAAGATAAGCACCATATGAGTATCGCAAAAGTCCACACCTTCAAGAAATACAGATGGTTCCTCGAGGATAACATTCTGACTCGAACATCAAAAGTGAGTCAAATAGATCATATGGAGTTACCAATCCAAGCAGAACTTTTATCATAACAGCAGGTATAAGAAACCTCTTTCATAGATGATGTTTATTGTGCGTTTGCCAATAATATACTAAAAATACCTCTTTTAGAAGGTTGTAGATCTCCATGTGGCCGCCCTCTCCGCGTCGACCTTCGCAGTGGCGGCCGCCAGTGGCGGCCTTGGCGGCCGCCATCAAGCAGGAGAGGGCTAATCGGTGAGGAAGCACTAATATCAGAAGCCACGCAAAACCCGAACGAAGCAAAAAGTGGGAAGAAAGCGGCACTGGAACTTCAAGCCTAAGGAGCGAGGCGGAAACAACCACGGGACGGAGCGGCGATGGGGAGCGAAGGGCATCGAATACAGCGATTCAACGAAGCACAGCTGTTTCACACCACACAGGCCAAGGCAAACCAACGCGACGATGCACCGGCCGTAGACGCGCCGTCTGAAACGCGGCGACCAACCCGATGGAACCGAAGAGGCGAAATAGGCGCACACCCCGCGCAAACGCTGTTGGGTGGAGACCCGAACAAGCGGCGCCATCCACAGCGGTGGAAACAACGCCAAAATCGTGGCGCTTGAAGGGCCATCGCTGGGACTTGGGTCATATCCGCACCGATGGCGAACGGGCGCCGGTGTGGCGTGAAGCGATAGAAAAAGGCAACACGGCCAGCACTGATGGGCGACGGAGCGTCGGCGATGCCGTGAAGGACCAGAAAAAGGCAGCACGCGGGCAAGCACGATTAGCACGAGCGGTGAAGCGTCACGGGGCGCTCTGCTGTATACACACTCTGCAGGGCTAACTCCCGTGCGATGGTGATGGACATTCCAGTGTATGCGAGACGAAGCCAAACGAAAATCATGGAAACCCAAGGGCCTCTGCGCATAGGCGAGGGCGTGTACGGTGGAGAGCGGCGATTTCTTCACCTTTAAGATAGTTAATATATATATATATATATATATAATATTTGGAACTGAACATGACGCCTCACATTTTGGTTTCTGGTGCGAGCTCAGTTTTTAGTTTGGTTCCTGGTGAAAACAACTGATGCTTGGATCAAATTTCAGGTAATTAAGTTTGATCAGCTGGGATTTCTATCTGTAAGAAAACAGTCTTTACCACCAAGAAAGAATGGAGGCCAGTACTGAGCCGTGCAACGTAAATTGCCGATGTTCTTCATTAAGTTGGGTGAAATGTGTCTCTTGTTTCTTGTTTGTTTCAAAAGAATGCTTGCGGTTTGGGTGTGACAATTATATGTGCAGCAGGAAAGATGAAAAAGAGTGAGAGTTTACCTAAGGATGCTGATGCGATATAGGGTTCCACGTAATGTGTTAGGTAGCGATGAAAACGGAGCGGAACAGTCGGTAAATGGCTGTTCCATTTCCATATTTTTACCGATGCTTGAAGCGAAATCGGAAACCACGATGCGGATCACGGAAGCGGATGCGGAGCAAGCGAACGGATCTGAAGCAGCGGAAAATTCCACAAAAACATAGTATATGACCTTTCCAAATGTACTAAATTTGAATGAAAACTATATGTATGCGTGCGGCACCATGCCATACAAGGACACGACGCCAGCGCATGTGACGCTAGGCTTTGTGAATAGGATACACCTTATATATGTATGTATATATATATGCTAATTGCTAAGCACAAGATCAACCTGGTAATTCAGCTAAGGACCTGGCTCCACTCCACCTGGTAATCCAACGAAGCATTATTGCAAGGCAGATTTGCAACAGAAAGTGTGGGAGACCATCAAGAAAGGAAATAATATACTTTCTCAACTTGGTTCTTACAGACAAGAGAAAACAATTGACTTACTGTAATATTTTGGGAAGAGGCAAATTAACTGAACAAAGTCTGAATTTTCTGCCTTGTCTAAATATAAGCACCATATGAGTATCGTAAAGTCCATATCTTCAAGAAATACAGCTGATTCCTTGAGGAAAACATTCTGAGTCACCAATCCAAGCAGAACTTTTCATAACAACAGGTATAAGAAACCTCTTTCATAGATGATGTTTATAATCGTTTGCCAATAATATACTAAAAATACCTCTTTCAGAAGGCTGTAGATCTCGATGTGGCTGCCTTCTCAGCGTCGACCTTAGGGGCCGCCAAATTCAATTATATATGATCTATCACAGATTAGATTTCTAATTTCCTCTGCTTGCGTATAACTAACAAGAGGGTAACAGACAGTGTAGGAGACCATCGAGAGCGAAATAACATACTTTCTCAACTTGGTTCTTACAGACAAGAGAAACAATTGACTTACTATAATGTTTTAAGAGGCAAATTAACTGAACAAAGTTTTAATTTTCTGTTGTCTGAAGATAAGCACCATATGAGTATCGCAAAGTCCATATCTTCAAGAAATACAGCAGGTTCCTCGAGGAAAACATTATGACTCAAACATCAAAAGTGAGTCAAATAGATCATATGGAGTTACCAATCCAAGTAGAACTTTTATCATAATAGCAGGTATAAGAAACCTCTTTCATAGATGATGTTTATGGTGCGTTTGCCAATAATATACTAAAAATACCTCTTTGAGAAGGCTGTTGATCTCGGTGTGGCCGCCCTCTCGCGTCGGCCTTAGCTGCGGTGACCTTGGTAGGCGCCAAATTCCAAAGTATATTTGATCTTCTATCACAGATTAGCTTTCTAATTTCCTCCAACGGACTCAGAAGAAAAAGTAGATGATCCAAATTCAAGTATATATGATCTTCTATCACAGATTAGCTTCAACAGAGTACATGCTGCCTTCCATAAAAGAATAATTAGTTATTCGTTGAACAACTCGTTGATAAAGTCCGCTGCCTGCAGTCAACCATCAATATCAAAGCTACAAAAGGAAAAAAGATCATTAAGAGGAAGTGTTAGCAAAAAAAACAAGGTCAGATATTGGTATAGCTAAATAACAGGAAAATTTAGCCTGATGTCAAAAGCTATATATATATATATCAACCTGGTAATTCAGCTAAGGACCTGATTCCCACTCCACTTGTCTTTGCTTCCAACGAAGCATTATTGCAAGGCAGATTTGCAATGTCCGCGGATTATTACCTGCTTGCGTATAACTAACAAGAGGGTAACAGACAGTGTGGGAGACCATCAAGAAAGAAATAATATACTTTCTCAACTTGGTTCTTACAGACAAGAGAAAACAATTGACTTACTGTAATGTTTTCGGAAGAGGCAAATTAACTGAACAAAGTCCGAAATTTCTGCCTTGTCGAAGATAAGCACCATATGAGTATCGCAAAAGTCCACACCTTCAAGAAATACAGATGGTTCCTCGAGGATAACATTCTGACTCGAACATCAAAAGTGAGTCAAATAGATCATATGGAGTTACCAATCCAAGCAGAACTTTTATCATAACAGCAGGTATAAGAAACCTCTTTCATAGATGATGTTTATTGTGCGTTTGCCAATAATATACTAAAAATACCTCTTTTAGAAGGTTGTAGATCTCCATGTGGCCGCCCTCTCCGCGTCGACCTTGATGGATGGCGCCCGATGCGACATGGCGGCCGCCATCAAGCGAGAGAGGGCTAATCGGTGAGGAAGCACTAATATCGAAGCCACGCAAAACCCGAGCGAAGCAAAAGTGGGAAGAAGCACGCGGCACGGAACTTCAAGCCTAAGGAGCGAGGCGGAAACAACCACGGGGGCGGAGCGGCGATGGGAACGAAGGGCATCGAATACAAGCGATTCAACGAAGCACAGCTGTTTCACACCACGAGCCAAGGCAAACCAACCGCGACGATGCACCAGCCGTAGGCGCCGTCTGAAACGCGGCGACCAACCCGATGGAACCGAAGAGGCGAAATAGGCGCACACCCCGCGCAAACGCTGTTGGGTGGAGACCCGAACAAGCGGCGCCATCCACAGCGGTGGAAGCAACGCCAAAATCGTGGCGCTTGAAGGGCCATCGCTTGGGACTTGGGTCATGTCGGCACCGATGGCGAGCAGGCGCGTGACGGCGTGAAGCGATAGAAAAAGGCAACACGGCCAGCACCGATGGGCGAACGGGCGTCGGCGATGCCGTGAAGGACGAGAAAAAGGCAGCACGCGGGCAAGCACGATTGGCACGAGCGGTGAAGCGTCACGGGGCGCTCTGCTGTATACACACTACTGCAGGGCTAACTCCCCGTGCGATGGTGATGGACATTCCCAGTGTATGCGAGGCGAAGCCAAGCGAAAATCATGGAAACCCAAGGGCCTCTGCGCATAGACGAGGGCGTGGCACGGTGGAGAGCCGCGATTTCTTCACCTTTAAGATAGTTAATATATATATATATATATATAATATTTGGAACTGAACATGACGCCTCACATTTTGGTTTCTGGTGCGAGCTCAGTTTTAGTTTGGTTCCTGGTGAAAACAACTGATGCTTGGATCAAATTTCAGGTAATTAAGTTTGATCAGCTGGGATTTCTATCTGTAAGAAAACAGTCTTTACCACCAAGAAAGAATGGAGGCCAGTACTGAGCCGTGCAACGTAAATTGCCGATGTTCTTCATTAAGTTGGGTGAAATGTGTCTCTTGTTTCTTGTTTGTTTCAAAAGAATGCTTGCGGTTTAGGTGTGACAATTATATGTGCAGCAGGAAAGATGAAAAGAGTGAGAGTTTACCTAAGGATGCTGATGCGATATAGGGTTCCACGTAATGTGTTAGGTAGCGATGAAAACGGAACGGAACAGTCGGTAAATGGCTGTTCCATTTCCATATTTTTTACCGAACGAAGCGAAATCGGAAACCACGATGCGGATCTGAAGCGGATGCGGAGCAAGCGGAGCGGATCTGAAAGAAAGCGGAAAATTCCACAAAAACATAGTATATGACCTTTCCAAATGTACTAAATTTGAATGAAAACTATATGTGTACGTGCGGCACCATGCCGCACAAGGACACGACGCCACGCGCATGTGACGCTAGGCTTTGTGAATAGGATACACCTTATATGTTGCCCTAGTTACACTCCCAAACGGACCAGCATGTAAGTTGTAGCCAAAAAACCGAATGAAAAAAAAACAAAAAGCTGGAGCCGCTTTGGAGCCAGAGCCAACGGACTCAAAACAATCAGATTAAATGAGTTTTGGGATCCATTTTCAAATTCGATCGGGAGCTGGTGCTTCTCTCGGGCGACTTCGCTTGCAGTGCGTTCAGTCGGAGTAGCGGGGGGTGACGAGGCAGTCGGCCAGCCGAGGAGGCACGGGCGAGGCGTCGGGAGGTGGCCGTTCGAGATGGCGCGTTGGGCGGCCGGCGGACCTGGGAGGAGGCGGGCGTGACAGAGGCCGCGACGTGCTGTCGGAGATGCAGGCAGCAGGAGTCTGAAGGACACGTCGGTAGTGGCCCAGAGCTGACAGCCGACCGGAAATGGCGATTAGCCGGAGGCAGGACTAGCGCTGCTCGTTGCGAAAGGCGGGGTGTGTCGGAGCCCTAGAGGTGGGACCGGCCAGTGCGGGCCACCAAGGTGCGCCGGAGCGAGAGCGGGTGGCCGTGAGGAGGCGGCACCGGCGGGCGTCAGGTGAGGCACCGTCTTTCTCGGCTGATGCACTCTGTCTCATGAGTCATGACCATCGGTTCGGAATTTCCGAATCCACTCCGTCTTTCTCGGCTAGATCCACTCTGTCTCACGGTCGGAATTTCCGATTAGAGTTATACGGTAATTCCGTTCCGTTTTTGTTATCGTCGGAACTGGCTCTCCTGTTTTCGTTTCCGTACCGACACTTTCCGATTCCATTTCCAAAAATAATCTTCCGTTTTCGTTTTTCTCCGGAACGATCGGATAGTTTTCGTTCCGTTTTCATCTAAGTGTCAGGTCCTCAGGAAGTCAGGATCGAATCGGAACTTATCTGAAGAATCTTGTTGTATTCTTGCCTCATATCATTCTCCTCTTTCCCTTTATGTTTAGTTTTCTATTTTGATGTTGCAATCTGTCTGATATTGTAAAACTCACCCTCGGCTTGTACGAGAAAAGAACGTTATGACACGATAAAATTGAGACAAGCAAGAACAGATACTACAAATTTGGCTCCCGCCAAGATGTTCACGGCCAGACGATACAAATACAATGATGATTAAGTTACAGCCAAATATTTCTGCAGTTTGGACATGTACGTACAGACATGGATGCCATCCACACTCGCCATTTCTTGTCCAATCAACTTAATTTCCCCATTTCCAGAACACGTTTGAGCCGCATTTGAACTTCTCCTTGCCCTCGCACTCAATCTCGAGGTCGTCGGTGATGAATGGGACTCTCTGCAAGAATAACACAGGCAAAAACAAAAGGCAGGATCAGATCAGATCACCCGGTGAAGTAACCGTGTGTGCAGGTTATATGTGAGGAGCTGATCATGGTCAGAACCTTCTGCTTGGCGAGGTCCTGGCACCCGGTGAAGTTGTAGGGGAACTGGCAGCTCCCGAACTCGACGGTGTAGGCTCGCGCAAAGTTGGCGCCGCTGGTGGCCAGCCTCTTCTTGTCATTCAGCTCCTGATCACAGCAAAGAACTTGTAAAATAACCGTTCTGATGAATTGAACAGCAATTCACGTGACTAAGAAATTGATGTCTAGTCGATCGACGTCAATGGAAACAGACCTTGTTGGCCTTGCTCTTCTCCAGGTACTCGTCGATGACTCCGGCCTTGGCCGATCCGGTGGCGGCCGTCACGGCGAAGACTGCGGCCAGGCCGAGGAGCGCCGACCGCCGACCCTCGGCCGCCTTCTGTGCGACCTGCACCCGCTTCGCCGGCGAGGCGGCCGGCTGCGGCACCGCTGCGGCGGGCTTGAGACCGGCGACGCTGGTGTTCACACCGGCCATGATCTCCTCTCCCTGAGCTTTCTTGATTTGTTGCAGCCGTGTGTGTTTGGTTGGCAACGGAGGAGACGGGGTGGTGATGACTTTTGTTTTTGATCGTGGGAGGGAGATATCGTGGAGTGGAGGGAAAATGGGGTTGGAGCCTTGGAGGGCTTGTGGTGCGCGTGTGGATAGGGTGAGGCTACTTCAATCCCATTGGCTGGCCTTGCCACTCGTGGTGGCCCCCATTATCCGAATGGGATGGGTCCCGTGTGACACGTGGCAGGCTCTCCTTGGCCGTGCAGATCTTCAGGTGGTCACTCCTTACCCATGTGGCATAGAGTCGATGTGTTATGTTCCTAAAGTTTCCATTTATTTAGCAGATAGATCGGGATTTTAGTTTAATTTTTGAAGCTATTCACGTGGGTAGACTGTGATTTTAATCTTCTCAAACATTGGCTGAGAGATTCTATTTGCCCCCATTCAGCTAATTAATTTGTTTGTGCATTCAACAATTGCTCAGTGTATTGCAAAATGCATAGTTTGTACTTTAGTTCTGTTCAGGTCTACAGGGATGAGTTTTTTTAGGCAACAAGATGAACTAATTAACATGTGCTGGATTACCCCATATATGTCTACTACAAACAATTGATAAGATTAAAGGCGTCTCTTTTGTTTTGAGGGTCAGAAATTCCAATAATAATCTTAAAATCGCAAAAAAATAAATTCTTAGAAATTCTATCATTAATCAAGACAAAAAAAATCTTACACGTATGTGTTATGGCCCGCGTTGATTATAATGGTGATTGTCGTCCAATCAAATGCGGCCTATCTATTCATCTTTTAGCAAAACATACAAGGCACGACATTTTGAGTCATGCATGGTTTAAAAAAGAAAATTGTAGTACAAACAAACATGCCATATGGTCCGGACTGTACAAAACATACAAAGAAAAACATGTGATGCAAAAAAAAAAGAGACATAAGCGAAAAAAAAACGACGCGCTGAGCAAGTTTAGCTGAATTATAAGTGGCGCTCGTATGTGCTTCTTTTCTAAATCGAAATTGAGGCGGTGGGGCTTGGCCGATGGCGAGGCGAAGGCTTCACGCCGCCCGTCCCGTCGAGTCAACTCGGCCTGGTAGCGCGTAGAGAGGCGAAGTCTTCTTGTGAGCGTGTGTGCATGCGTGTGTGTATATAGCTCGTTTGAATTTATTTTAAAATAATACATTTTGTAATTCAAATTACAAAAGTATACCACGATTTTTTTTTTTGCAAAAATGTACCCCCGTCGCCCGTTGGTTGGCGGCGAGGGCTAATCGCCTACGATTTAGCGATTTGTCAACAAGTCGCGAATGAAAAAGCGACAAGAGCCCGCGTGGCGGCGGCTCATGTCGCCTCCCAAAGCGCGACAATGACCAAATCTACCTCGGTTGGGCGGCAGCGCGGCGGTATCTGTCGCCCAACCAAATGGCGACTTCGGATGCTTCAAAGCATTGCCTCGTAGAGAGAAGAAGAGCGGGAGGGAGAAGAGAGAAAAGAGAAGGTAGGAAGAGAAGAAAATAAGGGGAAGAAGAAGCGTAATTTGCAAGTAATTTCTTTCGCTCTATTTTATGTAGTTTAGAGTTAGGGTTAGGGCTAGTGTTAGGGTTAGGGTTAGAACTAATTAGTTTTGCGGTTTTTTTTGTTTAGTGTTTAGGAAGGGTTAGGGTTAGATGTAAATATTTTCGCGGTTTAATTTGTGTAGTGCTTAGGGTTAGGGTTAGTGTAATTAGTTTTACGGTTTATTTTGTTTAGGTTAGATGTAAATATTTTCGCGATTTATTTTGTTTAGTGTTTAGGGTTAGATGTAGATAAATGTAGTGTTCATATTTTTAGTAATTTAGTGTTTATGGTAAGGATGGCCCATGAACAAACATCGATCCAAAACTTGAGTAATTATCTACGTAAAACATACGATTATCTGCGTTGTACATACAGTCAGTTGATCTAGTTATTTTCGTGGTTTATTTTGTGTAGTGTTTATGGTTAGATCTAGTTAAATGTAGTATTTATTTTGTTTAGTGTTTAGGGTTAGATCTAGTTAAATATAGTGTTTATTTTATTTAGTGTTTAGGGTTGTATTCCTGTAGCGGCTATAGCAGCATCCGATTTGTTTAGTGTGTAGCAAGAAATCATGGTAGTGTTTAACAACAAAATGTAGTTGAATCTAGTTATATTTTTAGTAATTTAGTCGGTTTGTGGAAATGCATGTACATAGTTGTTTTTAGAATAATAATATGATGTTACGGTGTTTAGAGATAGATGTCGATAGATATGTTTTTACATGTAGAAGTGCAAGTATATATATTGTTAGAAATTTGTAGATGTTTTTAGAAATACAAGTGCAGAGATGAATATTTTTAGTAATGTAGATATTTTTACAGAAGTGTAGATATACATACGTATAGTTTATAGTACCTTTTACGAAGAGTAATTAATTAGTGTGCTAATGAATAGGTTATGCAGATATGTCGAGCGAGTTCCATTTAGAATCTTTTATGGAGAAGGGGTTGTCATGTATGGTTCGGAGGTGCGGTTGAGTAACTTTCGGTATGTAGATAGAAGTTTAAGTAGGGTTGAAGAGCGGACATTTGTACATGTTGAATTGGTTGTATTATACGTTTGGATGGAACAAAGAAGTGGCAGCTCAAGTTATCTTGCCTTTGCACCATGCGAGATGATCCTGTTTATTGGGAGTTAGTTGGTGAAGGGGCTATGACTTGGAGGTCATATGTGAGGCGAACAACGTGGATGGTGTCGGGTGCTTTTAGTGCAAGCGTATGAAAGGGTTGTTGCCCATGACACCAGCTGGACGCCGTGAGTGTAGTGAGCCTCAAAATGAGTTCACTTATGGCGACATCGAAATTGGAAAGTCTAGCTGGGAGCGCATGTTGGGGTTGCAATGAGGATATTGGCTACGGTGGTGAAAGTTGAGATTAGGGATGATGATGGAAACATTGGGCAAGATCTTGTGAGGGCAAGTAGACGAAGGTGAGAAATTGAGGAAGTAATAGCACATATGGAAGAGGAAGACCTTGAATATGAACAAGCGAAGTGGAAGGCAGCGATAACTTCGGATGTGGAAGATGAAGATGAAGATGTTGAGCCACTTGTGCGGTGATTGGAGCACACATCAATTTAATAACCTGGTTGTGAATGAAGGCAATGATACACCTTAGCGATTATAGCGACAATGAGGTGAGACCTAACGGCATGTACCCACAAAAAGAAGCGGTCAGGATGCTATCAAAGATTGAGCCTTATCACTAAGAAGAACTTTCGGGGTTAAGAAGTCCACCCCAACTGCTCTGACGTGGTGTGCGAGATGCGAGGGTGCCTGGAGAGTGCAGCGTACAAGCCCAAATGGGGCACCCCCTGGCTATGTTGAAGGTTGAACAACATAGTTGTATGGTCGAGAAAACCACGGTGGCTCACAGAACTGTCTTAGGGTATATCGCGAGTGTCATGTACGGAGATAGTTGAGAACACGAATTTTGAGCCCGTGCTATTATCCGAGCAATTGAGAGCAGTTTGATACACAATTAGCTACGGGAAGGCATGGCGAGCGAGCGAAGGCCTTGGAAATGAGATTTGGGAAATTTGAAGACTCGTACCATAATCGCGCCTTTTGCTCGATTGCATTCAAGGAAGAAATCCTCGTACTTTTACGATTATCGGGTGTCAGTCAAAAAAGTGGCGAACAAGAGGCATCGAAGAGAGTTTTCTTCGCATTGGAGCATGCATTAGGGCGTTCTATCACTGCCGTCCATTGTTGTGTGTGGGCGGCACATTTCTGACCGAAATACAAAGGACAAATAATGGCAATTTGTGGCGTCGGCGAACAACGATTACACTGTTGCCTTTGCCTTCGTAGAAAGCGAGAACTATGAGAGTTGGTTGTGTTTCTGCGAAACTTGAAGATCGGGGTGGTGAAGACTCGCCAACATGTGTGCATCTTGCATAGCGGGCATCTTTGAGTGCCTTAGTGCCATCGAGCGAGTTGCAAGCAGGGAAGAGGAGCCATTTCCACTGGGTGACTTGCAGAGCCGATGGTGCATGAGGCATTTGGCGCGAACTTCTATAAGCGGTTCAAGAACAAGGCCCGATGAACATGTTTAAGAGGCTATGTAAGCGAGAACCAAGATAGCAAGTTCCGTACTCTTTGGAAGAATCTTGATGAGCTAACAAAAAACACAAAGAGACTACTAGCGATTGTAACACGAGAGCGGCGAGCCTTTATTCCCTCTGGCAATAGAAGATGAGGCGGACGAGTCGTCGTCGCGCGAGCAAAAGGCGATCAAATGTTTCTCGGTGGATAAAGCACGAGCCCAAAGAGAAGTGGTCATTGTTACATGACACGTGGTGCTAGATCACGGTGTCATGACGACCAACTTGGCGGAGGTGTACAAGCCGGGTAATGAGTGGGATGAGGTGTCTCCGTTGGTAGGAATTGTCGAGGAGTCTTTGCGGGGTACAACCAAGTATTTTGTGGATAGGCATAAAAGCTCTTGAAGTAGTAATGAGAGATGAGAATGCCTTGTACTCAAGCATGATAAGTAAATACATGGATGAGGAAGAGTAATAAGGCGGGTAAGCATAGAGCTATCAAAGTAGGTTCACGAACACTGCGCCGAGGTGATATCGAGAGATAAAGGGCGAGGAACAAACGAAGGTTATCACCCAAGAGTGCATCTTACAGTGAATGTCAATGCTCGTGTAACAAGCCCCTCTGTTGCATAGGCTATGTTCTCATGTGATAGCTGCATGTGCATTATTTGGAATGCGACCCGGTACATATCTATCTGAATATTTTACAAAGGAAAAGGTGATGGAAACCTGGGGCGAGGAGCTGTATGGTTATGGTGTTGTCGGTTCTTTCACCACAACCCCTGGTGTCGATGAAAGGTTACGGGTCCACGACTTTGATGCAAGATCATACAAAAGAGGTCGTCATAAAACCGGGCGTATCGGGAATGATATGGATGAGTCCAAAGCTGTAGCAGCGTGAAGAAATGTTCGTTGTGCAAGCGAGCAGTCACACGTTCAAGAAACGCGACCACATAACGAAGAGGGCGAAGGAGGAGATGGCAACCCGGCGGCGGGGAAGGATAAATCGTCGCAAGGCGTGGTGGGCGACGTCGTCGGACTACGAAGAAGCTGTTTGAACTATTAGATGCTATATGTCAAATTAATATTTTGTTTATGTAATGTGCGTTGTGTCTGTTTTAATATAATTTGATGATGTAATGTGCGTTATAATCTGTTCTAATATATTTCTTTGATGTAGTGTGCGTTGTAATCATTTGATTAGAGTTTGTGGGCGTCACAGTGGGCTCTCGGCGGCGTGGGCGGATCGCCGAGCGGTCGATCCTCACGGGTGTCCACCGCTGCGACTTTGGGCATCTGAGAGGTTCGGATCGGGCACCCGGGATCGACACGAGTCCTCTTCTGCGATGGTGGCGGCGATGTCGGCCAGCGCGACTATGGGCACCATCTAGTGCTACCGCGGGTAAGATATTGCAAACCACGGTTTGTGAAACCTACGCTTTAACATTTCGGTACTAATTGTAATGTTGATTTTTTGTAAATCACTGCTGCCTAGGTGGGCACACGGCGCAGGCGGCTTAGCTACCCGCGATTAAATCGGCGCCTTGACCACCTCACCGAGGACGCGTCTGTTGGATGCCATACGGCCGGGAGGCGTCGGGCTCGTGTGCGGGTGGATTGTCCACCCTATGCACACGCGACGGCGTCTTGGCGTACCGCGTCGTTCCTCGTGTTCGGCGTCACGGTCGAGGCTCTGTTGTCCATCAGTGATGGCGGTTCGGTCTCGACGGGAGTTCCGGTCGAGTCGGCCGGCGGGTCCCACACGGTGTCCACACGTAAGTTCCCTACATCGATGTTCTCTAATCTGTACGGTGTAATGACATATAATAATGCTATATTTTTGCTTATCCGCAAGCAGACTATGAGGGGCGGGAATGGGGGCACCCAATGGCACCTACGTATGGCGCCGTGGGTCGAAGTGGGAGGACCTTGGGCGGCGTCCATGTCGAGGATGCGCCGTCACGACCAGCGGGCGTACGAAGTGCAGCGGTGGTACACTTCACGTGCCGTGTGCGTTTAGTGCGTGTCGACCGGATCCTCTAGACACATCCCGGTGAGGACACGTATCCCGCCATACGGATTGATTACGCGGTGCGGTAAGTTTTGTCTAATGTCGGCGTATTTTCGTATTGCATTTTCAGTTAATGTGTTAGGTTAATTCGTAATGTATTTTTGGTGATGTGCTAGCCGGTACTATGAGGAGTCAGGGAGCTTCTGTCTCGTCTGTCTCGTGGGATAGGCGTGACCGGGAGGACATGACCTCCTTCTTCGCGAGGTTCGGGAGGCGCCCGACGCGACTCTCGAGTTGGCGGTTGCCGCCGCGCCTCGCGATGTGGTGGCGGCCCTCGCGGCGTCTTTGCTGCTGCGAGGAGGAGTGCTCGGTACTTCTTCACACCCCGTCCTCCGTCCCACCGTCACACCAACTTACGCGACAGGCGGCTGCTTTGAACCGCGTTGGTCTAGCCCCTCACGTCGGAGGTAAGCCCTTCGCCACACGCCGTATGTTTTCTAATTATTTCTTCAATGTTACCAACAATTCTTCACTTCTTACAGGCTCACGAGCACGATGGTTCTCCTCTGCGGCTTCACGCCCGGCGACTACGAGGCGGTTTGATGATCTGACCCATGCAATTCGACCTCGGCGATGGTGGCGTGTCGAGATACGCCGTTGGTCCGAATGTGCACGGATCATCGCGATTGCGAGAGCACCACCACCGACGCAGACCTTCTCGGCGGCGTCGCTACACCTCGGCTAGACCACGAAGGCCCACCACCCCGGTGCGGTTGGCGTACTCGCGAGGGCACGTTCGCGGAGGCTGCCCACCGCGAGGAGGTGCCCTAAAGCGAGGCGCCCGATGGTTTGTATTTGGCTTATGTATTTGGTTATTACGTTGTGGCGTACTTTGCGGCTTATGTATTTATTTGTATACGATATATTTTCCTTATGTTAGTAACCCGTACTTTTGGTTATGAACTATTGTTATTCTTTATTCTGATAGCCACGCTTTCAAGCATGGCGAAATCTTGTCGTCTGTGACTTTTGAGCGAATAGCATACTCGCGGCGTGCATCCTTGTCGGCCGATTAGGCAGTCACATGCATCGGCTTTGTCGACCTTGTCGGGCGATGGGACGGTCACATGCATCGGCTTTGACGACCTTGTCGGGCCGATGGGACGAGTCACATGCATCGGCTTTGGCACCGCCTTGTCGGGCCGATTACACAAGTCGCATGCATCGGCTTTGGCGACCTTGTCGTGCGGCTTTGGCGATGGGTGACACGTCGTGCGACTTTTCACAGAGGATACCGGCCCATCGATTGCTTGATTGTGTGGAGCGCCCCAAAGACACCACTATAAAAGCGGTAGAGGTAGACATCAACACGACCAAACAAGCAATACCGTTATTGAATCTTCACAAATTAGGCGCGATGTCGTTCTCACCGTCGCCGCTTGACAGCGAAATTCATCCCGCCGAGTACCGGATACTAGTAGCGTTGACGCGCGATTCTGCGGAGTTGCCCGACCCAATTGCGGCGCAACCTTGGCGAAGATGATGCAATCTACCCACGGAGAGCGGTCGGCGCTCACTCTTGTTGTGCCGCTCTTACGGGTAGACTGCTTTGGTGTCCATACAATCTGAGTAACATTACCATTTCATGCATCGTTCTTTCTTTTCTCATCACAACGACCGGTGTTGCTTCTTCCAATGGATCGGCGGGCGAACGGCGTGACTACGAATTTGTCCACAAGCGCCACGATCGAACCCGCTTCGCGCGAGAACTTCAACCGTGGGAGAGGCCGCGGGATCGCCCCCGTTCTAGGCGACGAGTTCGGGGCCGATGGGCAAGAGGCCAACCAATCGGTGAGTTTCATGCGGCGAACTCATGCTCACAAAGTAGTAATTCTAAACCGGTTAAATCGCATACAAGAGTTCAAAAAGAAAATCGCGAAATTGCTCGAGTCAAAGGAGAAACCTCCCGGGGGCCACCGAAAGCCCGACTTTTATGAACACGGCCTTGAGCGATGGTTGATACTGCCACGATGAACTAGCGGACGGAGATTCTACCGGTGTCCCTTGGCCGAGGATGAATGGTGCGGCTACTTCAGCCCAGGTGGACCGAAGGCGTACCACCCACATTTCAAACTTCCGTGCGGGATAGCGGGGAGCAACCCTCCCGTGGTGCTACTACCGCCCGAAAAGCGGACCCGATGCGCCTACGGTGTTATTCAATGACCACAGCGGGCATCTTGTATTGACTGCGAGGCACGCTTAGGTTGTACAAGGACAAGCCCAACACACACCACCTCTGCACCATATAGTGGAGTGCGGTGAAAAGCAGAGCGGCGTCTCGGCAAATCTCCGCCATGCGACCAACGCAGCGATGGCGCAAGAGGTACCTCCTCTCGAAGAGGAAGGGACAAGGGAAGCCGTAGCCGAGGTCCGCACCACGCAACAAGTCCTTGGCGTTCTGCATGGACCATCAGGAACCCGGGTGGTATAAACATAGGGGCCGCAGGGAATCGGTATGACAAAAAATTATGTCTTACACACGAGGCGTATGGCATAGGCCACCCAATCGGCGACACACAGAGCACTTGTGGATCCCGTGGAGTTCTTTCATAGTGGGGATTGAGCGGTGTCAGGGACAACTCAAAAAATTTACGGATCGGGTAATATCACGAGAAAATGTGGGACATCATTACGTTTGTACCGGATAGATGGAGCGATCATACATTCCACCATGACAAACATTGCTTTCGTTAGTTAGCTAGTTAAGTCAAGCAATTTAAATCAACGCTATAATGCCCTTGTAATATAATCTAGTCTATTGCTTATTTTACCATACGAAATGCTCGTGAAAGCGCCTCATGTATGTTCAACAAATAGTTTAAGTGCTATGTCGAAAAATTCATAACATGAGTTGTAAATCGACTATAATAATTATGGGTTATTGCACTAGTGGAAAATACATGCAAAGCAAGGTGTAAATTTATTCACATGCAATAACGCGATTTGTTCACATGCAATAGCGATTTTGTCCACGTGCAATAACACACAAGGCTTGAATTGTTCACATGCAAAAGCGATTTTGTCCACATGGAATCACGTAGAATCTTTGCGAATTGTTGACATGCAATGAGCGTCTAATTTACAATTATCGAGTTAATTAATCCTGTAACAGAGAGGAGTGCAATGAAATATGAAATAAAAGAGTTTGATCTTGATTTAGTTTTCAATGTGTTTCGATTCTTGACTATGAGTTAAAGTACAAATTCCTAGGAAGTCACGAAATTTATAAGCAAGCGAGCAAGAGAAAGCAAAATGTGATAGATAATCCATGTGTTGTACCATAAATATTTTGCTTGATCCTAAATCATTTATCCAAATCATTTCACTTTTTTTAATGTCTCTCAGAATTTTTAAACAAATTTGAAAAATTTACTCCCATCTCGCCCTCTCATTGGCGACTTGACACGTGTCGCCCTCTCATTGGGCGACTTCCACATGTCGCCCTACCATAGGGCGACTCATAAAGATGTTGCCCTACCATAGGGCTACTTCTCCAATTAGTCAGCAAGTCGCCCTACCATAGGGCGACAGTAGCATATTTTTGCAATTTTTCGGTTTGGTGGTATATTTATGCAATTAGAAATAAAAAATGAATTATTAAAAAAAAATTCGCTCGTTTGTTGTTCTTTCTTCTACAATGAATACCAGTACTCCTGTCCAAAATTTTCAAAAAAATATTGAAATTGAGAGAGAGGGAGCAATAGGGGCTAACAATTATGGAAGCATGATTGGGAACTTGGCAGAGGAGAAACCTATGTGAATCCACCTGTCATTGACCTAACTTGACTAGCGTGTCATCTTACATTGAAAATCACTGACTCATTGCGCCAGATGGGCAATACTGCTGTGCGAAACCGAGTCAATGTGTCATTTAAACCAGATTGGCAAAGTTCAGGGGTCAAATATCTGGTTTAATATTTCAAGGTGTCGGACGGATTTTCGACGAAAGTTCACGGTGTTATACGGAGTTCTTCCAGTAAATAAAGTTTGACACAATCAGCTTGCTGTACTAAATTACTTTTTTAGAGAAAACAATAATCGAAATTGCTAATTTGAAAAAACTTGCTTGTATAAAACTAGCAAACTTTGGCAGTCGGCTTGCATGTGCACGCACCCAACTTGGTACGGGTACCCACCAATGAATCAACCAGGGAAACACGCGCATGGTGCTGCTGATGTGGCGACATACAATTGGTTGGTTATTAATGTCGGTTTACTTTGATCTAAATCCTTCCGGAGGCAGTATCTTTTAGACCGAGTGTTGGATTTATGATCGGTTTGAATATCTGTGCTCTGTATAATAAATTCAACCGAAAGAGTCAAATATTAAATATTTTACAGATAGAAAAATATTTAACGAGGCACGTATCAGTCTTGCATTGGAAAGTTTCGTATGTCGTAGGCTTCACTTATGGCACGCATTGCCAAATATTGGCATCCATATGGGCCATTGCCTTTTTTGTTTTATTACATTTACTCATTTATTAAATGAATTAGTACAAAAAATCATCAAACACATATATAAGAATTCTTTACCACGCATTTGTCCTTGCGTAGGAAAATAAAAAGCGTGTCAACAAGAAAAGTTACAAAAATTTCACCTGGAGCTAAAAACTGCGTCATGTGACAAATAATTTCTTACCACATTTCTTTGGCCATGCTTGGTCCTGTAATTTGAAAAAAAAGATAGAATTGTGGTTAACAGGGGTATCAAGGCAAAATTATTGAACAAACCAGATGCAGAGGCTGATTTCGACAAAGGAAGTACGGCTAAAAAGGAACTCTTCACTGTTGTATCTCTCAAAAAATATATTTCAGATTTGTCCTCGTGCTATTTTTTTTTCAAACATGACCTCTAGCCCACAAATCCTACCTATGAGGAGCACGGCAATAAATTTTCCCTAATGCTGCCCTCCCCGAGCACTTCAATACTCTTCCACTCAGCAAAAATCCAAAATTCAAAAAATGAATAATAATCCGCGGTACTATAGCGCGGTATTGCTACAGTACCAGTAATGTAGCGAGGTTTTTTTAAGATTTTTTATTGCCGCTGATTGGAATCGCGGTATTTATCGCCGGTGGCATGGGAATTCGGTAATTCCGCTGAGTAGAGACGCGGCATTAGGTATTGTGCTTGCCACGATCCCCGTGTGCGGAATTTGCGGGTCAGAGACCATATTTGCAAAAAAATCGTATGGGGACTAATTTTGGAAAAAATAATATTTCTTTTGCAAATATGACTGCTGACCCGCAAATCCCGCACACGGAGAGAGCGGCAAACACAATTCCTGCGCACGGGAGCGCGGCAATAATCAAGAGGCAACATGTGGTAAAATACCTAATGATGCGCCTCCACTCAGCGGAATTACCGAAGTCCCAAGTCACGGCGATAATACCGCGCCTCCACTCAGCGATAATCCAAAATTAAAAAAAATTTGCTAAAGTATCGGTACTATAGTAATGCTATGCTACAGTACCACGGCATGTTTTTTTTTGAATTTGGGATTTCTGCTGAGCGAAGGAGTATTACAACGCTCGGGAGCACGGCATTAGTATTGCAGCAGCTCAGGTAGCGCGGAAATGTATTGCAGTGCTCAGGGAGCGCGGAAATGTATTGTCGTGCTCCCGTGCGCACAGGATCTACAGCCAGGGCTATATTTTAAAAAATCATATAAAAAATAGTTCTGAAAAAAAAATTAAGGCTAAACAGTGAAGAGTTCCCAAAAGCAGCCTATATGACTATAACTAAGTACTAAGCTCCGTTTGGAAACGCGGAAAAAACTATTAGGCGTTGTTAGTGTGATAAAATATAGTCGTTCATCTACGATCAATCAATCACACGCTAATGAAATAATAAAAAACATGAAGCACAAACAATATAGGGGCATAACTCTCTCGCTTTATTAGATTGATCTCTTGTATAAGGGGGTGCCCAATATATAGAGAAACTAACAAGAGAACTTTTTCGGATTCGCCCACATATAAGAGATAGAGTCTAACCGAATACGGTTAAGAATATCTTATCTCATAACACTCTCCTTTGGGCGAATACCGCGCAATGCACATATCTCGTTAAAAACTCCTCCCAAAAACCTAGTGAGAAAAAAGAGATGGAGAAAAGAGTACATTGCACTCGCACTCTGTGTTACACTAGTTGCCTCATTAAAAACCTTCATGTGAGAAAACTTCAAGAAAACTCACTAAGGAAGAAAAGTACAACTTATAATCTTCAGGATTTAAAATATGACCTGAATCATGCAAAGGGTCATGGTTCAGGGATTTACTCCCCCTAAATTTTACATATCTTTAAATCGTCTCTTTCCAAAACCATTAACACATCTTTGGAATGTATATTTTGGTAAGAACTTAGTGAAAAAATCTGCAAGATTTTCACCTGACTTAATTTGCAAAATCTTTACCTTACCGTTCTTCTGGAGTTCATGAGGATAGGAAAACTTAGGAGCAATATGCTTCGTGATATTGCTTTTTACATAACCCATTTGCATTTGTGCAACACAAGCACCATTATCTTCATGATAATTGTGGAGGTATCGACGGTGTTAAGACCACATGACTTCTGGATATGGTTAATCACACGTCTCAGCCAAACACATTCACGTAAGGCTTCATATAAAGCTATAATCTCTGATTGTTGGTAGAAGTAGCTACCAAGGTCTGCTTAAAAAGACCACAAAGAAACGGTTGTACCACCACAGAGAAATATAAAACCAGTCTTAGATTTGGTACTGTAGGGATCAGACAGATAGCCAACATCCATATATCCCACCATGGTTAAGTCTTGGTTCTTCCGAAAAAACAATCCAAGATCTTGAGTACTTTGAAGGTATCTGAGTAAAGTCTTGACATCAGTCCAATGTCTTCTGGTTGGAACTGCACTGTGTCTTGCTAGCAAATTTACTGTGAATGCAATATCAGGCCTTGTGCAATTCGCAAGATACATCAGTATGGGACTTCGGGTCCTAAGACTTTCTCATTTTCCATCCTTGGTCTGAAAGGGTCTTTATCCACTTTAAGGGATCTTACAACTATAGGGTTTTAATGGATACGATTTATCTATATTAAACCTTCCTAATACCTTCTTAGTATAGAAGACTGGTGTACAAAAATTCCTTCTGGGAAAATACTCTAGCTGCAGTCCTAAGCAAAATTTGGTTTCATCTAAATCTTTCATCTCAAAACTCCGTCATGAGGTAAGCACATGCTTCCTCTATCTCCTCTGTGGTTCCAATGATATTCAGATCATCGACATAAAACTGAGATGATACAAGATTCATTCTGGGATTTCTTTATGAACACACAGGGACAACATTCCTTCTTCAGGAGGAACTCATAAAGTCGGTTATACCACATTCTCCCCGACTATTTTAATCCGTATAGCGATTTCTTCAGTTTGACGCTATAAATGTTGCGATTATTAGGATTCAGAATTGTAATTCCTTCAGAGAATCTTATATAAATATTCGTATCCAGTGACCCATATATATGTGGCCACTTCATCCATCAACTGCATCGATAAGTTTAAGCTTGCTGCCATTAATATTAAATTTCGGAACGTTATTCCACTCTTTACAGAAGAATATATTTCATCGTAATCGATGTTGGGTCTCTGCGTGAACCCTTGTGCTACAAGCCTCATTTTATATCTCACCACCTAGGTATTTCATTTCTCTTTCGGATGAAAAACCCATTTGATCCTACAAGGATCACTTTAGGAGATGTTTGGTCAACGGGACCAAAGCTTTCCTTTTAATAAGCGAGTGCTGCCTCAATTGCTTCTTTTCATTTGACTCTATCTGAGCGCTTCTGGCACTCTGCTATGGACTTTGATTCTGGATCCAGCTTTAGCAATTTTAGAGGCAAATATATGTCAACAATTGTAATCTTTCTTTTATATAATTCTCCTGCATCACTTCAGGGATATCTCTTTATAAATTTTTTTCAGCTTCTCGTGATTTCCCACAACGATGGAGTCTGGGTGTTCCGATTTCATAGCGTGGGATTTTGCACGCAACATACGCTGGGGTTATCATCTTCAGGATGGATCACTTCAGGATGTTATCATCTCCAAGATGGCTCACTTCAGGGATTTTCTCAACATCAGGTTTAGCTTCTTCTACTGTCATGGGTAGTGTTCTCATTTGTTTGGTTCTCTACTTCTGCGGATGTCTCCGCGGAATTGAGTCCCGTGCACCTAGAGGCCTCCCGCTCCTTTTATCATGAGGGTCAAGAGTGGGTTCAATATCCTTCTAAGGTATTTTCACTCTTTCAGTGCATATACAGCAGGTATATGAGATCTTTTAACTCCCTTATGAACTGTAAAGGCATTTGGCAGATTATAAGCTTATTTATTGCAGATTTATTATCCTCCGAACTTCAAGTTTGGTCTCTGTAGTGCGTGATCTAAGGACTCGATATTCTCTAATGTGGTACTTATCTCCCCCTAATGCTGAAAAATATCCTTAGTACAATCAGCGTACTGAGTCGTGTACAGATCCCCTGTCATAGGCTCTAGGTATTTTAATACATGACGGAGATTCATAACCTACATAGATCCTCAACTTCTGGTGAGGTCTTATGGTGGTACGTTGTGGTGGAGAGATTGGCATGTATACAACACAACCAGTTTTTCGCAGATAGGAAATACTTGATTCTTTCCACGCACTATCTGCAACGGGGGAATTTCATAATGTGTAGTTGTTCTAAGTTGAATTATTACCGCAGTATGCAGCACTGCGTGGCCCCAACAACTGGTGGGAAGCCTACTATTCTGCAAGAGCGGCCAAGCAATAAGTTTTTATTCTTTTAATATAATGACTCTGTAAGGCTATTTTAACTGTGGACATTAGATACGAGATGCTCTACATTAATTTCCAGAGCCATACAATAATCATTAAATGCTTTTGAGGTAAACTCGCTAGCACTGTCTATTCGAATAGACTTGATCATTTCTTCTAGAAAATAGGCTCTTAATTTAGTACTTTGGGCAATTAATTTTTGCAGAAGCATGGTTCCTAGTAGATAAGAGACATACATAGGACCATCTAGTAGAGGCATCTATTAGTACCATAAAATTTCTTAAAATGAGCCCAACAGGGGCTGAACAGGTCCATAGAAATCACTTTGAATTTTCTTCAGGAAATTTAGTGATTCTTCCCTAACTTTTTAGGTAAGAAAATCTAAGAATAATCTTTCTTTTAGCATAACCGGGCATAAAAAACTTGAGGTTAGGAAAGTCTTTATGCTATGGCCAGCAGAATTATAATTATTCTTCTCATAATATTCAACTCAGGGTAACCCAGTCGATCTGGCAGATCTTAAATATTTTTGGGTTTTCATCGCAACACAAACTTCAGGTTTTTTTCTCTGTGCATAATATAACCCGGAGGAGAACGAATGAAGTTTCCAACCACACATTTATTACACCCATTAAACTTAGTCATGAGTAGGTATTCTATACCATTCTCATTCTTTGTCTCCATATGGAAACGATTATGGACCAATGCCTTTAAAACTTAAGAGAGTACGACTGGACTCAGGGTATAATATGGCATTCTTTCAATGCCAACTATGAGAGTATCACTTCTGGCGATAGTCATAATGTTTTCAATTCACTTAGTGTGGTACAATTGTCTTCTAGACAGATTTTCTCCTCTGCCATCGGATTATACTTTGTTGTATGTTGGAAATATGATTTAACAATCAAACAATTGTTGTATTATGAACAAATTGTAGAATATAGAACAAACATAGCACAGTTAATCAAATATCTAGGAAATATCAATTTTTTCAATGATAATCGCTCAACAGGAGCGTAGACCAAATGTTCATTCAGGAACTAGGGTTAAACTGATAATAAGTCTTATAATGAATATGTGACATTGACTTAGCAAAGTAAAGGGATATTTAGGAGACTAATCCAGGTCTCCATATGAGATGTAGGTGCCCTCCTAGGACTCCTCGAACTCAATAATTTCAAGAATCATATCATCACACTTCTCAACATCCGTATCAACAACAGGTTGAACGGTGAAGTATGACTTAATATTATTTACCCGGGTCTTATTTAGTTTTCCAGTGGATTGCATGTAAAGGTCTACCACATGCTTCGGGATGCGATAGTTACATGACCAATGGCCAGTGCATCCATACATAAAACAAGGTTATTCAGAGTTTGCAGCATTACTTCTGGAAGCCCCTGGCCCTTTGCTTTTTACTTTTTCACTATGAATTGCCTCTTCCCTATTTGATTTGTCATTCTTCCACTTATCCCTTATATTACATTGGCTATTGCTGGACTGTTGAGCATTTGCATGTGCTTCGAGCATTGCATAACTCCCATTAGGAAGTACATGATGATTCTTCACCAGGAGTTCATCATACTTTTCTACTTCTAGCAAAATGCATATAAGCTCGAAGTACTTCTGGTACTTGCGACGATACTATTACGACAATATCCTCATATTGGGGTGGAATGTGCACAATATCTTGTCGATCTTTTTAGCATTAGTAACTTTCTGGTAACATAATGTTAGATCAATGGCAAGCTTGTGTATGACAAAAATTGTATGTTGCCACAGCCTTTAAAATCCTGAAAGTGCGGGAGGATCCATTCGCGTTGTACTTCTGGCAACATAACGGATCTTTGCTGGTTATATATTTTTCCTTCATGCAATCTAAAATACCAGTTGGTCATCTTCCATAAACTATTTGGTCTTCAGGTCCGTATGGAGATGGTGCCTCGGGGAGTCTGAGTCGTACATCAGCGGCCGGGAAGAAGCGAGGTACTAGCTTCAGGTTGGGAAAATAGTAGCTCCAAAAGATTAAGCTATCAGATTAATCTTAGTATTCATTGACCGGGTAGGGTAATTGTTGCTATTCAGGGCAAGCTTGATAGGTTCCCTCTTTGCGATGTCCAACATATCCTATTTCTATTTATGCAAAATGACTTTTACTACTGGTAAAATCATTATATTGCATGCTCACTCTTTAATCAGTAAAGCTTGGTCTATATCTATTCAGTAGATAATTATCTAAAATTTTCCAGAATGTTTCTAGCAATTTTCATAGTTTTCTGCTAATTATTCAACAATTTTCAGAATTACCATGTAACAGAAAAATAAATCTCAATATATATCAATATGGAATTATGCTAGGACAAAAATTCAGAGCTATGGAGCATTCAATATGCTATATAAAATTTTCTAGCATTTTTCATATTTTTCTGTTAATGATTAAGCAATTTGCAGAATTACTTAATGACAGAAAAATGAATCCCAACACATATTAATATGTAACAATGCTAAGGAAAATAAATCCAGCAACATGACACACATCAATGGGTCATACATAATTTCCCATAATTTTCTAGCATTTTCTGCTAATTTTGCAAGCAATTTTCAGAATTACTTAAATAATAGAAAAATAAATTCCAGCACATAATAAATATAGCATAATGCGATAAAATTAACCCAAAGCATGGAACTTCCAATGTGGACTAAATATCAAATTTTCAGGAATTTATGGAAGTCCATATACTTAAAACCTAATTTTAGGATTTATTTATCAACTTTTAGCATTATTAATCTTTTATGAAAATCTGGAAATTTTGAGGGTCATAATCGTAAATTTCCATATTCATATAAGAGATAGAGTCTAACCGAATACGGTTAATAATATCTTATCTCATAACAGTTAGGATGAAACGTAAATTTTTTTTTGAGGTTTTGATGTTTAATTCAAATTTAAATTAGATCTCAAAATATTCTAATGAAATACTCCTAACCCAAACACCCCTTAATTCCTGAGAAAATTGAACGGCTTTCTGTAAAATTTCTATATTATTAACATGGCCTAAACAAATGGTAATACATGCTGCACAAAGAGCTCGATAATGGTAGAAATTCTAAATTATTGTCTTTTTAGGAGTACTGATGTGGTGCAGAAACCAAGTATATATAAACTAACCGGAGCTGGTCTAAAATAAACTAGCTAATAGCTAAATGTCCTTTTATGCTCTTTCTATTCTTCATTAACATCAAAGATCTCATTCTTTGAAGGGAAACTTGCAAAAAACAAATCCACCTAGAAATACGTTCCATCCATTTTTCATGTTATTTCTAATGACGTGGCAGCGCGAGGTGGTCTTCCAATATGGCATGAGGCATTATGTTAGGCACGACAAAAGGGGGCTGGAAATTGTTTCCCTCCTCGGCGTATTCTGTGACAAACTCGAAGCGAAACATAGTGGCAGGAGGCGGCCAAGGCGCACACATATTGCCCTTCCCTAGGTTGCTACAGCTGAATCCTAGGTGGCTTACTCACCACTTCCTTAATTCTTCTATCAAATCGGTCTGCTAGAGAAGAAGACCAAGCTACTCCCTCCGGTTTACAAAAACTTATCGGTTTGGGATACCTGCAGTCAAACTTTTAAAATTTTTGCTATCGATATCTTTTTAAATATTTAGATTGGATGTATGAAAATCATATGTGTAGATTCGTCTCGAAACGTACTTTCGTAATATTATAATTTTATTAGATATTTTCAATATATTACAGTAAAAATTAGTGGTCAAAGTTGAGTTTTGGGGACTATGTCAATGCCTAAAACGACACCTATTTGTGATTGGAGGGAGTAATTCGATAGGGTAAACAAATTAGTCGCTGCATTAAAGGGTCTGGTTCAATCCAGTTCACTGTGCTGGAAGACTGCCTGGTGGCACAAGATATATCTAAGTAGGCAACGTATATGGTGAAAACTAGCAAACAGTGAAAGCATGGAAGTCAACAATTAGGAGCGTTGGATTGGCCTCCAATGATCTAGATCTACAGGAATCCCACCTCCTCCACTTAAGCAATTTTTTTACACATAACCTCCTAGAAAAAATACACAATTCCACACCTATACTCCCTCCCAAAACCGTGCCTCCACGATCGCTTCACCTCCCTTCGCTTGGTTCGCTTCCCGAGATCACACCAACCGCCTCCGCCGTTCGCCGTCCACCCCGACGGTGCCTCCGCATGCATGTCGCCTCTGCCCACTGTCGTCCTACCTGGCGCCTCCACCCTCACCTTGGTGGAGGCGCCCTCCTTCCCGGCACCTCCGCCTTCCACCCTACTGCCGCCTCTACCCTCCGCCCCGACGTAGCCGCCCTCTCCTTCTCTACCTTCCACCCCGACACAGCCGCCCTCCTTTTCTCTACCTTTCGCTGTCCACCCCAGCGGCACCGTCACCCTCTCCTGTCCCCCTGCGCCCTCTCGTAGCACACGACCCACCAGAGACGGCGACTCGAGACGATCTCCCTCTCGCAATTGCACCATGAGGCAGTAGGTATTAAGTTTTCTTGCCTAATTTGTCTCCTCGATGCCTAATTTCAGTTTGATTGATTAACACAAGTTCTTTTTGGTTGATAGATGGAGCCTCTAGAAAATGATTGGGATATGGCTTTGTATATCCATCCATTCGATGATGCACAATGGATAGCGTAAATCAACTCTCCCTCAAAAGATTTAGATAGCGTTCGTACCCCCAAAAAAGGAAGGAGCAGCAGTGGCCCGTTCTGTGTGAGTTGATTTATCCACATTATCATGTTTTTACATGAAACAATTGGTACCTAGTGTGACAATGTTGTCTCGTAATCGTAGGGTTCGTCATGTACACCAGACTTTGAAAATGAAATAACTCCAGCTGTGGGCATGATATTCGAGAATTTGGAGGCTATCAAAAAGTTTTACAAGGATTATGCTCACACTGTTAGATTTTCTTCGAGAATTGGGCAGAGAAATACCAAGAATGGTGTGATGATGTGGAAGTGTTACATGTTCTCTAAGGATGGTTTTCACTCAGAGAAAAAGGAAGGAGAGAAGGTTGTGTGTGCAAACAAAAGGACATTCACGAAAAAGGTCACTAGATGTGGTTGTCCGGCCATGATTACTGTAAAGCGTACTGAAGATGGCATTTACTCAATTTCAGAATTTGTGGTAGAACATTAGCATAACCTAGTATCACCGTCTAAGCTGCATTTAATCAAGTCTAATAGGGAAGTCGGTGAAAAGGCGAAGACCACATTGTTCACATGTCATACAGTAAGCATTGGCACTTCTGGAGCCTTTCGATTGTTTCGTATTAACGAAGGTGGATTTCAATTCGTGGGGTGCACAAAGAGAGACCTACAAAATTACCACAGTGAGTTGAGACAAACATTAAGGGATTTGGATGGCCATATGTTCATCGACAACCTCAGAAAGCATGAGCTTATCAATCCAGCATTATTTTTTTATTATGTTCTCGATGAGAAAAATTGGCTGACCCATGTGTTCTAGGCTAATGTTTCAAGCAGAAAGAACTATGCTCTATTTGGAGATATGGTGTCTTTCGACTCTACATATAGCACCAACCAATACGGTATGAAAATTTTCCTATTCATTGGAATAAACCATCATAGGTCTAGTGTGTTGTTTGGTGCTGGACTGATAATTGATGAGAAGATAAATTCATACAAATGGGTATTACAAACATTTTTGAAGGCAATGGAAGGTGCAACACCTAGGTTAATAGTAACCGATGAAGATGGTAGCATGAAAGTTGTTGTTAGGGAAGTTTTGCTGACAACTATCCATAGGTTTTGTATGTGGCACATAATGAGAAAGCATCCGGATAAGGTTGGTCCTTCGTTGAGAGACAACCCGCATTTCTACAGTGATGTCAACTGTTGTGTGGGGCTCAGAAACACCTGAAGAATTTGAGGAAAGCTAGTCACACATGATTTCTGAATTTTATTTTGAGAGCATTGAGTGGTTGCCCAATAGATATCACATCCGCAAGACTTGGGTACTTGCATACTTCAGGGGTGTATTTTTGGCTGAAGTCATGAGGACCACTTCAAGGTCGGAAAGTGCGAACTCATTTTTTTAACCATTTTATTGGTTACAAGCATGCCTTAGTGGAGTTTTGGATTAGGTTTAATACAGCCGTGCAAGAATAGCACGAGAATGAGCTCAAGGTTGACAATGAAAGCCTCCATTCAATGCCAACTTTGATTACAACTTGGGGTATAGAGAAGCATGCAAGTGAGATATTCACCCATGTGGTCTTTGAAGCTTTTCAGAAGGAGGTGTTTGCAGCTAGAGATCTATGCACTATTGATAGCATGTCACAAGAAGGCGAGGTGAAAACCACTATCATACATGATGATTTTTCCAAAGGCAGAGAGGTTACATTCAACACATTGTTCTTGAGTGTGCTATTTGAGGCACGTGGAATTCCTTGCCGATATATCATTCAAGTTTTGCGAAATGAAAAGTTGACCGAGCTTCCAAGCCATTTCATTTTAGATAGGTGGAAGAACATGGTTAAAAGGTCTCCTATGTATGATGGGAACGAGAACTTGATCGAAGAGAAGGGTACAAGTTCTCGTGAAATGAAAAGCGAAAAATAGTTTCAGAGATACACCAAACATTG
The DNA here is from genome assembly GCA_036346275.1 of Otatea glauca. Lineage (NCBI taxonomy): Eukaryota > Viridiplantae > Streptophyta > Magnoliopsida > Poales > Poaceae > Otatea > Otatea glauca. Next base: position 9,419,879 of record CM070733.1, on the reverse strand, counting down.
GATGAGGCCATATTGTTGGCCCAACAATCCGATGAGGTTATGGAAGAATTGAGGAATGGTGTTCGCGACCTAAAAATAATGTAACTCAAAAAGTTCCAGCAATGCATACTTCAGACAAGAAGAATTTGAGGTCTATGTTGGCTGTGTGATACCTCCCTAAATAGAAATCCACCCTCCGATTGATGTTCATTCAAAGGGGAGATGCAAAAGGATTAAGGATCATTTAGACAGACAAAAAAGGAGGGCAATAGGAAAAGCGAAATACGGAGGATGAGGTGCATAAAGTGCAAGGTCGTCGGTTTCGCAAGTGCAGCAAGTGCAAGATGGTTGGCTATCATAACAGTCGTAACTGCCATAACAACCCGTTACAATCGTAGCTACAGGTAAATATTTATCTTAGATTAATGTATGAATTAAAAAATGCTAGCTGCTTTATCTGAAAATTAATCATGTTCAATTACCCATGTCATTTTGTAGGTATTGGTGTCCTGGTGTGGTGAAGTAGCGGAAGCTCATCATGACGGAGTAGTTTCTTATTGTTCTAGGAACCAAGTTCATGTTTTTGCTTGTTTGAAGTAATTCTGTGAACCTGACATGTGTATTGTGTGAACTAAGTCCTTCTATTAATCTGCTCAAGGTTTTTAGCTTGTTTGGGTCAGTTGCTCCAGGGCTTTTCCGCTGTGCTTGATTAATCTCTGATCTTAGTACCTCTACATAGCTACTGGAGTGAAGAGCCTTGAAATACTTTGGGGGAAAAAGTCAGGTTCCCATTCCCCTCTACATAGCTACTATAGGTTCTTACAGAAATTATACTAGTTTCTTCAATATTCCAGTGAAATTCTCGCTCCAGATAGGACCTCATTCTTCCATAATCTTCAGTAAACTTAGCCAAGGCAAGCAAGCCTTGGAGGACAAAGGCATTTATATTACCAGGGTACCCTCAAACAGTTTAGTAGCAAGGAATGACCTACATGAATAACTGACCACATCCAAATCCATAGTGTATGTTCATGTAACATCCCAAAAAAATTGCCTAAATATTATGTTATTACTTAATTGTGCATTTATGAATTTTATGGAATTTATTTAGATTTTTCTGGACTTATTGGAATTTATTTTAAATTAAGTATATTGTCTTTTTGCTGAAAACTATTTAAATTTATGCAAAGTTGAAATAAAGTTTTGCCAAAAATATTTTAATTGAGTTCAAAATGCCCCAAAATATTTGTGTGAATTTTCTTGGATTTTTACTGATATTTTATTGCCCAAAACAAATCAAATGGTTTTCTGTAATTATTTTAAAAGGAAAAATCCACAAAAAGGCAATGAACAGTATTGGGCCTCGGCCCGTATACTGTGCATGCGCGCGGCCGTGTGGCCCAATCACCCTGAGCCGTTAGATCGTGATCAGGCGGTGGAGTTGATATGGAAACCCTAAGATCGGTGTTCGTTGGATCTGCATTGGACGGCTCGGATTAAGTGGATCAGAAAAGGAAAAGATTTAATCGCCGCCGTTAGATATCGTGTCCGAGCCGGATTGTGCCATGTCACTAGAAGATCTCGTCCGTTGATTGAAGATCGGATGGACGTCGGGAGTTCGTCTCCGAGCCGCCGCCGGAATCCATGCCCGATACGTCGCGCCGTCGTGTCCGCCGTTCGCACGCCTTCCAAGGCGCTATAAAAGCTGCCGACTGTCGTGTTGAGATCCCCGCTTCGCGCCGCATCGTTAGCCCCGCTTGTCACCGCCAGAGGCATCCCCATCGCCGCGTGCAAGCTCGTCGTTGTTTTGTCGTGCCGCCGTTGATTTTGCCTTGTTCCCGACACCGTCAAGCCGTGTTTCGCCGCGTCGGTTCCAGATTTGAGTTCACCTCGCTGAGACGCATCGGTGCCACCATCCTTGGTCGTCGGGGGCCATTGCCTTGCCGTTCGGGTGGTCTTCGTCCCCAACCCCGGTGACTGCGCCGCCGAGCTCGCCGTCAACTCCTCGCGATCATTCGTGGCCGTCAAATTCCAGATTGAGCGCGTCAGATCTCGCCGCGTGGAGTTCGTGTCGGTAAGCCACGTCGTCGCTAGCTTGAACCGTCGGATCGGTGACGGAAGGCCCAGATCACACCGCTGGTCGCGCCAATCAGACGATGCCGCGTGGCGCACGGAGCCCAAGCGCCGTGGACCGAGTCCATGGTGATCCAATGCGATTCTGTGGACTCAGTCCATGGACCGAGGCCACGTGGTAGCATCTGGTTCGTTGGGTCAAGGGCTGACGTCATGCTTGCGCAAAAAGGCCTTTTTCAATATAAAGATAATTCGGTTTATTTCGAATTTCCTAATTTATATATTTTCAGTATTTATTCGAACTTCAAAAGGCTATAACTTTTGCATTTTAACTCGGATTTGAGTGATTCAAATTTCTAAAAATTTGTAAAATTGAGATCTATTTAATGGTGAATTTTAATTGATTTTTGGAGTTCATTTGCTCTCTATTTTGGTATTTATTTGCTTTTCTCCTTTGGTACGCGTAGACGTTGAATTGTGCGACGCTTCGGAGGAAGATTCAACAACTCAAGATCAAGGTTCAGAACAAGAATAAGGGCTTTTATAAGGCAAGTTGTGCTTTGATCATGTTGAACCCATGTTTATACAATTGCTATATTGTTTTACTCTATTGCATCGTATTTCAAGTATATAATTGTTTTCAATTAAATTGGGATTTAGCTATTATACCCTTTTGATCTATATACCCTACCTTGTCATTTGTATCCCATGATTTATTGCCACCCTAGATTGGATCACTATAGTTGGTTGATATTGAAATCATCATGGGATGGTTAGATCGTCATAGTTGCTTAGCCGTGCCACGTCATCATATGTACATGAATCATCAATGATTAATCTTGACTAATGGAATATGGAACAATGATGTGAACTTGTGTGTTATGTGGGATCATACGATGAGATTGAGTTGTTGTGGCGAGTCATGTCACGCAACGATGTTGAATTGTTGATGGCACGTGGTGCTTGGTAATCAACTTGGGTGATAATCACTTAGATTGGGGCAAGTGACAAGGGGCGAGTATGCCAAGGTAGGCCCGATGGGCAGAGGGTATGTGGAAGTCTTGCCTTGATCACTCTAAGGACTTAACCTTGCAAGCCTTTGACCTGAGTCAATCATGCAACCACATGTCTGGTATGGGCCAGCTTAGCTGATTAATTTGCAATGTCTTAATTTTGGTACTATCTTGGTGGTGTGAGTTTCCGAGTTATGGAGTAATTCACATGGCGCAAGAGGGGCCACTGGTTGTGGTTTTCGGACCCACGGTGTTGAAACCTTAGCGGGTAGTACTGGATTAAGCCAGAGCATTTTAAAGGCTTTGTCATGATCTCTCCACCGACACACCAAAGGAAGTGTGTTAACCCGGAAGGCACCAAGAGACGATCATGTCATGAGGGTAAAGTGCATAACCTCTGCAGAGTGTAAACCTATTCGGATAGCCGTGCTCGCGGTATTGAGCAATGCTCGGGAATTACAGTTAAGGGTTAGTTTAATTAAATGGAAAACTTGGTTGGGATGGCAGGATTGCCATATGGAAGGTTGGAACTTGATTTAGGATTGAAAAACTTGGTATACTTGAGAAATGCTGAACCTATCTATTACTGATATTTGTTTTACAGTCTTTGCAATCTATTTATTGTATTTATTCATAAATGCTGCTTTGTTGCAAAATAGCCATGATAGACTATCCTTTGGAATAAACCTTGCATATAGCTATGTTAGAATTGCATTCTGTGCACAACCTGTTGAGTGCTTTAAGTACTCACCCTTGCTAACAATAACATCACCAGTTGAAGAGTCTACATCAATGCTGGAGGAAAGATTCCAGGAGGAGACGAATGTTTAGGCGCAAGCCTTGTCAGTTGCCTGTAGTATACTGAGGGGTTGTCTACGTTTTTATTCTGCTGCAGTTTAATATGTTCTTCAGCCTTGCGAGGCATCTTCATGTAAGTTGACCATAAGGTCATTTAACCAGTAGTATATATCATATGATGTCGTTCATAAGGTTTCCGCTGTGTATGATTGTGATATTCACCGATGTGGAGCCTGTGTGCACTAGCGTGATCCTAGACTAGTGCACTATTCACAGAGGGTCCGGATTTGCATATTCGGGTCCCGACAGTTCACTAGATGTAAAGGCACCTTTCTGAATGCAACACATGCTCACTCCAACAGTTCACTGTTTCACACACAAGTACAGAACAGAACACCTTAAAAAACTTGATTCCAGAGTCAAGGTTATGACGCCACATTGGATGGAGAAAGGACTTAGACATTTTGGTGCCCACAATGGAGAAGGAAAGCTGAAAAGCTCCAGATACCTAAGCCCTTAACTCTCTAAAATGTTTCTTGATTGTAACAGGAAACTAGAAATTAAGAAGCTTAATATTTACAATACAAGTACCAAATAATCAAAGATACATGCCACACCAGAAATTCAAGACTTAAATTCCACAGTTTAGCCTGACAGTTCTTCAGATGCTAATGAGATCAGGAGGCGGCGAAGACTCCGAGCTCTATTGCTGCTGCTGCTCTTTAGATAATTGGTCTTTGCTTCAACAGATTCAGCTGCTGCTGAAGGATCAGAAGTGGCACCATCACCACCATTGGGAAGCTCATCAGCTTGCTTCAAAGTGGGCAGCCTGGAGTCCATGATATTGATCACCTACTCCTTGTTAGAGTCTGTCATCATCTTGACCCAGTGAACAATATTGAAGCCATCCCCAAACTCCCCTACTGGCTTCTTTCCAGTGATCAACTCAAGAAGCACAATGCCAAAACTGTAGACATCGCTCTTTTCGTCAACCATGAGGGTACATGCATACTCTGTAAATTAACAGTGACATTCAATGTAGGATTAATCAATTTGAAGAAATAACTACTTCTCTGCTCGTATAGAAAAACAACTCCTAATGGAGTAAGCTAGAACAAGAGACAAAATTTCAATACGACAACAGGGATGTAACTCAATCTACATGTGCAACTGAATGCTAAGTTTCATTAGCTAAATATATCTGAAAGCCTAGCTAAAGGGAACAAGTAAAAGCTATCAAGTAACAACACATTCACCGCTATAAGAACAGGGCAAAAGCATCACGAATCAAGAACTGTTGTCAATGGCTACAATCCCAGGAACATCATAAATAGTACCTGTGACTCCTACTTTGACCACTTCGTATATTGGCTTTATATTATCTACGGCTCGAGCTAGGCGGTGAAAAATTTTATAAACAATAGCATGAGCTCTCATTCTTTTACCATCGATCATGCGAAAGTTTACCAATTTCTTGATCAATTCTTTTTGCTCACCATCAAAGTCCCCTACATACAGCAATAATGAACTGACAATAGATAATTTTCAAACAATACTATGTATATTTCCTAGACAGGATTGGCAAACTGTAATGAGGATAGATCTTTCACCTGGAGCAATATAGCCGTAAGACCCGGCAATGGCTGTCATACACTCCGATGTGCCAGAGTCCTGCAAGAACTTGGCAAGCCCGAAATCAGCAACACGTGCTTCGAAATCAGAGTAAAGGAGCATTGTCCAAGTTTTCCTTTCCGCCATATTCTCCTGTTCTTCTTCCACCTCGCAATTACTGTCAAGGGGGTAAGGGCGGCGACACTAGGGTTTAGCCGGGAAAAGAGATGGCAACGGCGGTGCATGGGGAGGGCGGCGGCGTGGGAGTTAGGGAGAGGGCGGAGGCACTAGAGGGAGGAGGGAGGGGGATGGGAAGGGAAGGGAGAAGCGGCAGCGCTAGATTTGGGAGTCGGCGAGCGAAGTAGGGCAGGAGCGAGCTAAGGGAGGCGAAGCGATCGTGGAGGCACGGTTTCAGGAGGGAGTATAGGGGTGGAATTGTGTATTTTTTTTCTAGGGGTTTACGTGGAAAAAAGTATTTAAGCGGATTCAACGTTCTTAATTACCTACTTTCGTGCTTTCACTATTTGCTAGTTTTCACTATATATGTTGCCATCTAAGTATACGGTGTTTTTTAGGAAACGTATACGGTGTTTTTTAGGAAACCTCAATATATGTTGTTACTTTTTCTTCTCCCCTCTTCGTGCCTTCCCTTTCATGCTCTGGGATCTCCTTTTCATTTGCATTTTAAGGTACGACTCTTCTCCTTCAGGATGCCATCCAAACGCTCACAGGATGTACTTTGTTTTTCCATTGATTCTCCAACACAACAGATACATAGAGGCAATTGCTGATATGGAGAATTACGCAACACAAAAGGTTATTTTAACTTTTACAAACAAATTGCACATTGAGACATTTCCATGCAACTACCATCTGGGCAACATGTTGCCATGTTCACACCATTCTCAGTACACAAGAAATGGACAATCTCTCCTCCAGTCCATTCTGACCGACAACGATACCAACAAGAGTGATCACCATTAGTGTCTCCTGCATACTAGCAACTTTTGTCTTATTTACAGAACAAATTTCTTTCTACCAATTATAGTATTATACCCACATATATTCACTACAGTAAAATATGGAATATTATATGTCACATTGCAGCTAAACAAGATGTGTAATATTTTTTCCTTACTCAAAGTAGCATGTCTCCATAGATATATCTAAGTATTTCTGCAGCAATGCGCTACAAATCACCAGTTAAGTATTGATTTTGTTGGATATAAATTGGAATTGGCCCATTTTCCAATAATAAAACAAGGAAATCCCAAGCTCACAATTAATGCTAGGTGGAATAATATCATATGGGAAGTCTAGAGGAGTTTTACTCAACTTAAATAGGTGGGTCTCATCTACACCTATTGTGAGGTTGGAAAAAGGAGGAAGGCGAGCCACACGCGCGCGTGCGCCGACGAGCCGAGCCGAGACGCGACGCGACGCGCAGAACCAAACCACCACATGTTTCCTATTGTTGTTGCTTCAACATCTCTATCACAGACGCCTACGCGCACAGGCTTTGGGAGAGCAAGCCTCGGAACCACGTCCGCTGCGATTGTCTGCACGAATAGGTAATATACCGAATTTTTCCTAATTATCTAACAATCCAAAAACCTGATAGGAATTTTACGGTTACTGGCTTTGCTGTTGCGTTGAAACCTAATTCAGTCACTCGCGAAAGAGCTTGAGAACTTCCTATGTGTGTTACCCGACAAGTTGTGGCTGGATGTATTATTACTAAGCTGCCACCTACTTGGAGGGATTTTGCCACTTCTCTAAAACATAAGAGACAAGAGTTTAGTGTGGCTGACCTCATTGGTTCTCTAGAAGTTGAGGAGAAGGCAAGGGCAAAAGACACTCGCGGGAAAGGAGTTGATGGGTCTTCTAGTGCCAATATGGTGCAGAAGAAAAACTCCAGTGCCTCCCACTTCAAGAAGAAGAAGAATAAGCCGGACAATAATCAAAAGACTAAGCAAACAACCACCTTTAAGAAGAAGAAGAACAAGGAGAAGGGTAACTGCTTCGTTTGCGGTGAGCCTGGACATTGGGCCAGTGAATGCAAGGATCGTAAATGGAAGCAGAACAAAAAGTCTGCAAACATGATTATTGGTGAGACTGATGCTGGAATGTCGGGGTATGGTAATTCATTACCTACTATTCTTTCAGTATGTCATTCACCTGAGTGGTGGGTTGACACAGGTGCTAATATTCATGTATGTGCTGACATCTCCTTGTTTTCGTCTTATCAGGTCAGCGGGGCTGGCTCCTTGTTGATGGGAAACAGATCACATGCTCGTGTACTTGGTGTTGGTTCGATCGATATGAAGCTTACTTCGGAAAAGATCGTGCAGCTGAGGAACATGCAGCATGTCCCATCTATCAAGAAGAATCTCGTCAGCGGCTCTCTACTGTGTAGAGATGGCTACAAATTAGTCTTTGAATCAAATAAATGTGTGTTGTCTAAGTTTGGGACCTTTGTTGGAAAAGGTTATGATAGTGAAGGCTTGTTCCGCTTGACTTTGTCTGATACGTGTAATAACCTTGTGAACCATGTGAGTAATATTGATGAGTCTAATGTTTGGCATTCATGACATTTGTCATATTAATTTTGGTTCTATGATGCGGCTAGCAAGTTCGAGTTTAATCCTGAAATTCACTTTGGTCAAAGGTTCTAAGTGTCATGTGTGTGTGCAATCGAAGCAACCTCGCAAGCCTCACAAGGCTGCGGAAGCGAGGGACTTGGCACCATTAGAACTTGTTCATACCGATTTGAGCGAGATGAACGGTGTGTTGACTAAAGGTGGTAAGAGGTACTTCATGATGTTAAATTTAATGATTGCACTAGATTTTGCTATGTGTATCTTCTAAAAACAAAAGATGAAGCGTTGCATTATTTTAAGATCTATAAAGTTGAAGTAGAAAACCAACTTGAGAGAAAGATCAAGCGGGTAAGGTTAGATCGTGGTGAAGAATACTTTTCAAATGAGTTTGCTTCATTTTGCGAGGAACATGGTATAGTTCATGAGAGGACGCCTCCATATTCTCAATCAAATGGGATTGCCGAAAGAAAGAACCACACTCTAACTGATTTGGTTAACGTCATGTTAGAGACTGCGGGACTTTCCAAGGAATGGTGGGGTGAGGCTATATTGACAGCGAGTCATGTCTTGAACAAAATTCCTTCAAAGAATAAAGAAACAGCAACATTCGAGGAATGAGAAAAGAAAAGATTAAATCTCTCATACTTGCGAACTTGGGGTTGTTTGGCCAAGGTTAATGTGCCAATAACTAAGAAACGCAAGCTTGGACCGAAAACTGTGGATTGTGTCTATTGGTTATGCGTTTCACAGCGTGGGATATAGGTTCTTAATAGTAAAATATGGAGTACTTGATATGCATGTTGGTACAATTATCGAGTCCAAAGATGCTATATTTTTTGAGGATGTGTTTCCTATGAGAGAGATGCCTAGCATTTCTAGTAAAGAATCATTGTTGTCTTTCGAACCATTTGTTTCGATAGAACATGATAAATAAACACTTGTGGAAAATCCTGAGGAGGATGACAATGAAGCTCCTAGAAGGAGCAAGAGACAGAAGACTGCAAAGGACTTTTGGAAGGAAGCAGTACGGAGTGAAATGGATTCTATTATGTCTAATGGAACTTGGGAGGTTGTCGAACGACCTTATGGGTGCAAACCTATAGGGTGCAAGTGGGTGTTCAAGAAAAAGCTTAGGCCTGATGGTACGATTAAAAAGTACAAGGCAAGGCTTGTGGCTAAGGGTTATACCCAGAAAGAAGGAGCCTGTTGCTCGATTGACCACAATTCGAGTGCTACTTTCTCTGGCAGCGTCTCATGGTCTTCTCGTTCATCAGATGGACGTTAAGACAGCTTTCCTAAATGGAGAGTTAGATGAGGAGATCTATATGGACCAGTCAGATGGGTTTGTAGCAAAAGGTCAAGAAGGCATGGTGTGTAAATTGTTGAAATCTCTATATGATCTTAAACAAGCACCTAAGCAATAGCATGAGAAGTTCGATAGGACTTTGACATCTGTTGGCTTTGTTGTGAACGAATCTGACAAATGTGTGTACTATCGCTATGGTGGGGACGAGGGAGTGATTTTGTGCTTATATGTCGATGACATATTGATCTTTGGGACTGGCCTTAATGTGATTAAGGAAGTAAAGGACTTTTTGTCCAAAAGCTTTGGGATGAAAGATCTGAAAGAAGCTGATGTTATCCTAAACATAAAGCTAGTGAGAGAAGGTGATGGTGGGGTTACGCTTTTGTAATCCCACTATGTGGAAAAGGTCTTGAGTCGCTTTGGTTTTAGTGACTGCAAGTCAGCTCCAACACCTTATGATGCTAGTGTGATTCTACGTAAAAACAAAGGGATAACAAGAGATCAATTGAAATATTCTCAGATAATTGGTTCTCTTATGTACTTAGCTAGCGCTACGAGGCCTGACATCTCATTTGCTATCAGCAAACTGAGCCGGTTTGTCTCAAACCCTGGAGATGATCATTGGCATGCCCTTGAAAGGGTGATGCGCTATCTACATGGTACTATGAGTCTTGGTATTCACTATACCGGGTACCCAAGAGTACTAGAGGGTTACAATCTTTCTAATTGGATATCTGATACTGATGAGATAAAAGCCACAAATGGATATGTGTTCACACTTGGAGGTGGCGCTGTTTCATGGAAGTCTTGCAAGTAGACCATCTTAACGAGGTCAACAATGGAAGCAGAACTCACAGCATTAGACACCGCCACTGTTGAGACTAAGTGGCTTTGTGAACTCCTAATAGATTTACCGGTTGTTGAAAAACCGATACCGGCTATCCTAATGAACTGTGATAATCAAACGGTGATTGTCAAGGTAAACAATTCTAAGGACAACATGAAGTCATCGAGACATGTAAAGAGGCGTTTGAAGTTTGTCAGGAAAATAAGAAACTTCAAAGTGATAGCCTTGGATTATATCCAGACGGCTAAGAATTTGGCAGATCAATTCACAAAGGGTCTTTCACGTAATGTGATAGATAATGCATCAAGGGAATTGGGCTTGAGACCCACATGAGTCAGTCGTAGTGGTAACCTGTTCTATGTGGTCGGAAATCCCGTGAAGTAGAATATGAAGAGGAACGCGGTATGCTACGCTAGCACAAAAAAAAATCTACCGCGAAACCAGAAAGCTACTCGCAAGAAGGGGATCATAGATAAGATTACCACTAGACGCGCAGTTGCGGAATCCTTCGCGCGTCGATGAAGTGGATCGTCCTCGCCGCAGTCGTTGCGTCGATGTAGTGGATCGTCCTCACCTTGCCGTGGATCGTCCTCCCACGCCGCAGCGCAGAGCGGCCACCGCAGAGTCCACACGCCCGAGATGGAACGCCGTGCGTCGGTGTGCAAGCACCTGGTCGCTCGGCAGGGGCAGCAAGAGGAGTAGGCTAGGGTTTCGAGTGAATCACTCCTAAACCGTGGGAAAGCACACCCTGCACCCTCCCTCCTCCCTCCTTATATAGCCACGAGATGAAACCCTAAACTAGGGCCCATCAGCGTGCTAAGCCCACGAGGTTCATTAATTACGGATCCAATCCAAATTAATGCGTCCCAGCCCATTAAGTGTGTGACCCTGCAGGTTCACATACGTTTGGACATGGATTCGAAAAACTCCTTTTCAATCCAATAGTTGGTAGTGGCTTCTTGCAAAGTATGCCAACTCCCAAACATACTATGATCAAATCGGACAGAACCTATCAAAAGTACTCATGTAATAATCCCTTTGCCAAGTATATGAAGATTGATCTCAAGGCGAGAAGCATGTCATCCTTTGATGATTCAATCCATCTCTCGTATCCGTGATATATTAATAAGTTGTGATTGACTCCTCAATCACGGCATGGCCATGCACTTCCTTAATCATATCACACGAGTGGCCTTGTCATATATCTCCGTTTCATTGGAGTGGCAAATTCCATCTTGACTGCTTACTTCCCTCTGCACGTTTCATAGTAAACATGAAAGCTACCTTTATAACTATCCGGTTAGGAAGTAGTGTTTGATAGCCCCAAGGAAAACTATTACACATGTAGGGAATATGACAATCTCAGGTCTAAGGATCATACATCTACTAGGTATGAGATACACTGATGACACATAAGAATGAAACATTCTCGCAGTGTCCCATTGCGGGTCTATCTAACCCATGTTCTTCAACATGCGTCCACAATGTATAGATGATATCTCCATATCCCATGATCTATGAAGCATGATCATCGATCACTACATGTATTGATCTATTCATCGTTGTCCTATACGATGATATCCGATCAGAGATATTTATCGAATTACATCATTAAGTAAAGAGCTTCATAAGCAAGTCACATACTTGTTGATCAATACAATGATATACATTCATTGGACTAATAATCATATTATTATTCATAAACATAGTCATGTTACAATCATCTAAATGATTGCCTCAAGGGCATAACACTAACAATCTCCCACTTGCACTTGAGTCAATCAATTAAGTATCTAATACCAATAGACCTTGTGTGCGCCTCATGCTTAGGCTGTGGCAGTGGCTTTGTCAACGGATCGGCCACATTGGCTTCCGTATGCACTTTGCATATTCTCACGTCACCTCTATCCACAATCTCGCGAATAAGGTGAAAGCGACGGAGTATGTGTTTAGACTTTTGATGTGATCTAGACTCTTTAGCTTGTGCAATGGCACCACTATTATCACAATAGATGTCCATTGGACTAGAGGCACTAGCGACCACACCAAGCTCTGTGATAAACTTCTTAATCCACACGGCTTCCTTTGCGGCCTCCGGCCGCAATGTACTCCGCTTCATCGTAGAGTCGCCACCGTGTTTTGCTTGGAACTCTTCCACCATCGCTCCTCCATTAAGTGTAAACACAAACCCGGATTGTGATCGAAAATCATCTTTGTCAGTTTGGAAGCTTGCATCGGTGTAACCCGTTGCAACCAGATCTTCCTTACCTCCAAAAACAAGGAACATACCCTTAGTTCTTCTCAAGTACTTCAGGATATTTTTACGGCTATCCAATGACCATCACGAGATCCGCTTGGTATCCGCTCGTGACACTTAGAGCATATGAGACATCCAGGCGTGTACGGATCATGGCATACATAATAGACCCAATAGCTGAAGCATATGGAATCTTGCTCATCTGTCTCGCTCATCGGATGTCGAAGGACACCGATTCTTGCAGAGATCGATGCCATGTGACATTGGCATGAAACCTCTCTTGGATTCATGCATATTGAACCTTTTCAATATCTTGTCAATGTACGTTTCTGACTTAATCCAATTAACCTTTTGATCTATCTCTATAGATTTTTATGCCCAAGATATAGCATGCTTCTCCCAAGTCCTTCATTGAGAAACTCCTTTTCAATGAAGTCTTAACATCTTCAAGCATAGGAATGTCATTCCGATCAATAATATGTCATCCACATACAAAACCGAGAAATACAAGTGCGCCCCACTAGCCTTCTTGTAAACACAAGGCTCTTCTTCATTTTTGATAAAGTCAAAACCTTTGACTTCTTCATCAAAACGAATGTTCCAACTCCGAGATGCTTGCTTTAACCCATAAATGGATCTTTGAAGCTTGCATACCCTTTTAGCATATTTAGGATCAACAAAACCTTCAGTTGTATCATGTATACATCCTCGGAAAGATTCCCATTAAGGAATCTGTTTTGACATCCATCGCCATATTTCATAATCAAAATATGCAGCAATAGCTAAAATGATCCGGACAGACTTGAGCATGGCTACGGTGAGAAAGTTTCATCATAGTCAACTCCTTGAACTTGTTTGAAACCCTTTGCCACCAACCGTGCCTTATAGATCTGAACATTTCCATCTACGTCTATCTTTTCTTGAAAATCCATTTGCACTCAATGGTTTTACACCATCGGAGAGTCGACCAAGTTCCAAACTTGATTGTCATGCATGGATTGAATTTGGATCTCATGGCTTCAAGCCATTTTTTGAGTTTGGGTCCATCATTGCTTCTTCATAAGTCGTGGGCTCATCATTGTCCAACAATAATATGTCACTCCCATATCTTATAGGTACATGGCGTGGCCTCCCGACCTCGTGGGTGGAGTCTCTTCCACAGTTGTACAACACTTTGTACATCTTGTGAAGGTTGATGGTAGCTTGAACATATTCATGTGATTCTCGAACTTCATCAAGATACACATCACTCCTACGATTTCTTTTGAAAGAAACTCTTTCTCCAAAAGACACCATTTTGAGCAACAAAACTTTGTTCTCGTTTCTTTTGTAAAAGTAATATCCTTTTGTTTCTTTAGGATACCCCACAAAAAGCATTTTTACGATTTAGGTGCGAGTTTATCGATTGTAAACGTTTTACATAAGCCTCACATCCCCATATCTTGAGAAATGACAACATGGGTCTTCTCCATCCATATCTCATATGGCGTCTTCTCAACGGATTTTGATGGGATCCTATTCAAAGTGAACGCATTGTCTCTAGAGCAAAACCCGGAAGGATAATGGCAGATCTGTTTGGCTGATCATTGACCGAACCATATCTAATAAAGTTCGGTTACGTCGTTCGGACACGCTATTCCATTGAGGCGTTCCTGGCGGAGTAAGTTGCGGAACGATTCCACATTGCTTTAGATGATCACCAAACTCTTGGCTCAAGTATTCGCTACCACGATCGGATCGTAAGTGTTTTATTGTTTTGCCAAGTTGATTTTGTACTTCGTTCTGAAACTCTTTGAACCTTTCAAAAGTTTCAGATTTATGCCTCATTAAATAGATATATCCATATCTACTGAAGTCATCGATAAAAGTTACAAAGTACTGAAACCCACCCCTAGCAGTCGAGCTCATTGGTCCACATACATCTGTATGTACTAGGGCCAATAATTCACTTGCTCTCTCACTAAAACCTGTGAAAGGGGCTTTTGTCATCTTGCCAAGTAAACAAGATTCACATGTTTCAAATGATTCAAAATCAAATGAGGTTAAAAGTCCATCACCATGGAGCTTCTTCATGCGCTTCTCATTTATATGACCTAGCGACAATGCCACAAAAGGTAGGGTTCAAATCATTAGGCCGATGCCTTTTACATTAATATTATAGACATGTTTTTCTTGAGTTCAAGGGCATACAACCCATCCACCATGGGGCAACGACTATAATACATATCATTCAAAAATATCGAACAAACAAAGTTCTTTATTCTAAAATCATAACCTTCATGTTCCAAACAAGAAGATGAAATAATGTTTCTACTCAAAGATGGAACAAAATAACAATTATTAAGTTCTAAAACTAATCCTGAAGGCAAATGCAATGGGTATGTGCCAACGGCAAGACCAGCAACTCTTGCTTTATTCCCCACGAAGATCCACTTCTCCTTTTGACAAGTCTCTACTCTTTATCAGCCCCTGCAACGAATTGCAAATGTGAGCAACCGAACCGGTATCATATACCCATGAGCTGAGTGAAGAAGTAGCAAGATTAATTTCTATAACATTAATACCTGAAGTGGAAACCACATTTCCATTCTTCTTATCTCGCCTGTACTTTTCAGATTCCGTTTCCAATGCCCCGATTTCTTGCAATAGAAGCATTGGGTATCGTGTTGAGGGCCAACTTTAAGCTTCAAGCTTAGTTTTGAGGCTTGCGATCTCATCTTGAGCCTTGCCCTTGCCCTTGCCCTTGCTCTTTCCCGTCCCCCACCTTAGCCTTCCTCTTTTGAAAGCGGTTGTTTTCAACCATCATCACATGATTGGGTTTTTTCTTAATGCTTTCCTCGGCAGCCTTGAGCATCCCATGTAGCTCGGTTAGGCTTTTCTCCATGCTATTCATATGAAAATTCATAATGAATGGCTCAAAGCTCTGAGGCAGAGACTGGAGAATAACATCTGTGGCCAAACCGAGGCTAAGGGAAACTCAAGTTTTCCAATCTCTCAATGTAACCAATCATCTTGATCACATGAGGATCGGCCGGATTGCCTTGACCGACTTACAAGCAAATAAAAGCTTTGAGATACCATACCTCTCAGCTCTTGCTTGATTCCCAAACATGCCCTTCAAGCCTACAATCATATTGTAAGCATCCTAGTCCTCATATTGCTTTTGGAGCTCGTGAGTCCATGGTGACTAGCATGAGACAGTGACTCTCTGAAGCATTAACATGCTTTTCATATTCAACCTTCAAATTGCGGCGAGCATTTTCACCGGTCCATCAGAATTGGATTCTCTAGAACATAGTCCTTCTTTTCATGCTTGAGAACAATTCTCAAAGGTTGCGATACCAATCAACAAAATTAGTTCCATTCAGTTTTTCCTTTCCAAAACCGATCTCAAAGCAAAACCAGTGTAGCAGAGTAGGAGAAGGTGCCATTGAACTACAACAAAAACATGCAAAGATTCTAAGCACTATGTTTATGTAAAACTTTTATTAAACTTTTAATTAAAGACACTTCTATTTTATGTCCCTTTTATAGACACATAGTGAGTATTCAAGATCCATATTCATCAAACACTAGTGAGCTTTGGCATCACTGCTAGAAATTTAATGACATAGGTAAGCAACACCTTTGCTAATTACATCATATGTAACTCTTGTTTGTTGAGTATGAAAACAAGTAATGAATGCCTCCATCAACTTGACTCATGGCAGTCAACCTGCCCCAAGGGCTCACATGAGGAGGGAGCACTTCCCAGATCACGGGTGCCAATTAAGAAACTGCCTCATGTGTGTTTTCCTAGACACCACTTGTCTTGTATAGGTTCCTTCATTATCAAATCAAATCCCAACCACTTATGTCCTCAAGCCCAAAACCGTTTTGATAGCTTGATTAAATCTACCATTGTTATGCGTGATGTGTCCAACACATCCCTATCATCTATTGAGATAGCCATTGATATACTACTTTGGCAATCATATCAATAACGATCTAAATTCTTGATAGGTGCAACAATTGGATGGACAATTTGATTTAAAAATTTTAACTATAGGGATGAACAAAGATTACTATGAACATGGCATCACATGCAATGAGCATAAAGAAAATAGCAAGGATTAAACACACATCCACGTAAAATCAAAATAAGGTGTGAAATAGCATGGCCCTTAGCATTAAGATCTCCATCATCATGCTAGTTTGTTCACCTAGCCACCTTGCTTGATTTGTTCACCTAGCCATCTTGCTTGATACCATCGTCTTCATCATTATGGATGCAACTCCTTACAACTTTTGATAATGAATTTTACATGAGGGTTTGAAGCATCACAAGTCGACACACAGGTCGTTATACAATTTAAATAGCCTTATGGCTTGACACGGCACGCAGGCCATGTGAAAATTACATGCATCATACACATAGGCCATACCATTTCACATAATTCCTGCAAAAACGAGTTAAACAAAAGCAACCCTCGACTCGGTCCGAGGCGGCGCTTCAAGGCGGTCCCATTGGCCGGTCAATGGCGGGTCCGAGGCAGCGCCTGGCTCAAGGGTCAAGGCGAGCCACGCGCTTCTTGAAATTTTTTAGAGGCATGTCTTCTGACATTGGAAAACACCTCAAAATTTCCACGGATCAACCAGATTGACCCAATCCGATCTAATATGATTGGCTTGGTCCCATATGGATACGTTTCAGAAACCCTGATGGCGGTAACCCAACCGGTAAGGGTAACGTCGTACCATGAACGGACTCATCCAAATCAATATTGAATCTGTTTGCGCTTACCATGGATCAACCAGATTGACCCAATCCAACTCAATCTGATTGGCTTGGTCCCATATGGATACGTTTCAGAAACCCTGATGGCGGTAACCCGACCGGTAAGGGTAACGTCGTACCATGAACGGACTCACCCAAATCAAGATTGAGTCGGTTTGCACTTTCCTCAAACCCTAAACCGATCGATCTCATCGATGGCTGCCGTCACCAATTCATCACATGAACTGGCTGAACATGTAATAGATCCAATCTACTAACCTTACACATCATATGTGCAACATCCAGATCACAAAACTATACAAGATGGCTCTGATACCACTGAAGAGGAACGCGGTATGCTACGCTAGCACAAAAAAAATCTACCGCGAAACCAGAAAGCTACTCGCAAGAAGGGGATCATAGATAAGATTACCACTAGACGCGCGATTTTGCGAATCCTTCGCGTCGATGAAGTGGATCGTCCTCGCCGCGATCGTTGCGTCGATGTAGTGGATCGTCCTCGCCTTGCCGTGGATCGTCCTCCCACGCGCAGCCGCAGCAGGCGTCACCGCATGAGTCCACACGTCCGAGATGTAACGCCGTGCGTGTGTGCAAGCACACGGTCGCTCGGCGAGGGGCAGCAAGAGGAGTAGGCTAGGGTTTGAGTGAATCACTCCTAAACCGTGGGAAAGCACACCTGCACCCTCCCTCCTCCTCCTTATATAGCCACGAGATGAAACCTAAACTAGGGCCCATCGTGCTAAGCCCACGAGGTTCATTAATTACGGATCCAATCCAAATTAATGCGTCCCGACCATTAAGTGTGTGACCTGCGGGTTCACATACATTTGGACATGGATTGAAAAACTCCTTTTCAATCCAATAGTTAGTAGTGGCTTCTTGCAAAGTATGCCAACTCCCAAACATACTATGATCAAATCGGATGTAACCTATCAAAAGTACTCATGTAATAATCCCTTTGCCAAGTATATGAAGATTGATCTCAAGGCGAGAAGCATGTCATCCTTTGATGATTCAATCCATCTCTCGTATCCGTGATATATTAATAAGTTGTGATTGACTCCTCAATCACGGCATGGCCATGCACTTCCTTAATCATATCACACGAGTGGCCTTGTCATATATCTCCGTTTCATTGGAGTGGCAAATTCCATCTTATTGCACACTTCCCTCCGCACGTTTCATAGTAAACATGAAAGCTACCTTTATAACTATCCGGTTAGGAAGTAGTGTTTGATAGCCCCAAGGAAAACTATTACACATGTAGGGAATATGACAATCTCGGTCTAAGGATCATACATCTACTAGGTATGAGATACATCGATGACACATAAGAATGAAACATTCTCGCAAAGTGTCCCATTGCGGGTCTATCTAACCCATGTTCTTCAACATGCGTCCACAATGTATAGATGATATCTCCATATCCCATGATCTATGAAGCATGATCATCGATCACTACATGTGCTGATCTATTCATCGTTGTCCTATATGATGATATCCGATCAGAGATATTTATCGAATTACATCATTAAGTAAAGAGCTTCATAAGCAAGTCACATACTTGTTGATCAATACAATGATATACATTCATTGGACCAATAATCATATTATTATTCATAAACATAGTCATGTTACAATCATCTAAATGATTGCCTCAAGGGCATAACACTAACAGAATAGCGAAACAAGCTATTGGCTGACTGAGGGAAGAGAACCTTTGTAAAAGGCTCATTCCGTTGGAGATGCATTTTTCTTCTATTCTGCATGGCAGGTTGGTTTATTCCATAATGTGATCCGAGTGGCTTAGTTAAGCAGAGATGTTGTCCTGCAGAACATCTTATGAGGATTACACCTATGTGAGTTCGAATGCTAGTCACATTCTATGAGATTGGGTGATCTCTAGATACTCATGAAAAGGCCAGGAGTTTTACTTATATGCTCCAAACCGAGGGGATGCTTCTAGCAGCCTAGTATCAGTAGAGGGCTTAGGTGAAGCTTGTTCGCACAAGATTGACAATTCAAGGCTTAGTCCATTGTTCAGTTGTGGATGAGTTTAGCCTCTATCCTAGGTGGATGTTCAACTTAACTGTCTCCATCAAAATACTGGTATATCAAACAACAGTGGAACTGAAAGCATTTCTTGTGTGACTTGGCATTTGGTGGGGATTGTTGGATATAAATTGGGCTTGGCCCATTTTCCAATAATAAAATAAGGAAATCCCAAGCCCACAATTAATGCTAGGTGGAATAATACCACATAGGAAGTCTAGAGGAGTTTTACTCAACTAAAATAGGTGGGTCTCATCTACACCTGTTGTGAGGTTGATAAAAGGAGGAAAGCAAGCCACGAGACGCACGCGTCGTCGCCATGCCGAGCCGAGACACAACGTGACGCGACGCACTGCGCTGCGCTTGTGCGGTGCCTGGTTTTGCTACCTTAAGTAATGACTACTGGTGGAAGCCAGCCATAATGGTGACTTTCGGCTTCTGATGGTTCATTATGACGGCGTCTCTTGGCACTTCATCTTCTAGTGGCTCATTATGACGGTGTCTCTTGGCATTTCATCTTCTGGTGGCTCATCATGGTGGCCTTTAGCCTTTCCTCTTCTTCTGGCGCCTATATAAAGAGGGCATCTCCTCTGTCTTCGGTGTGCTCACGAACCAGAACCAAACCACCACACGTTTCCTATTGCTGTTGCTTCAACATCTCCATCCCAGACGCCTGCGCGCACAGGCTCTGGGAGAGCAGGCCTCCGGAACTACGTCTGCTGCGATTGTCTGCACGGATACGCGAGCGATCAGGTTTTTGGGGAGCGCACCTCTGCGCGACTGCTCGTTGCTGTTCGTCTTCTTCCTGGTTCGAGAACTGTTCGCGGGACTACACTGCGTCAACGTCTTCCTGCACCGACTTTGATCGACTACTTGACGGTGATTATGACGATTGATCGAGCGACACCAAAGGCTCTCCGCACCGGTCCATTCTCGGTATATCTTTAAAACTCTAAACTTTGCTTTAGTAACTTTGTGTGTTGCTATTGCTGAAATTGGAATCATAGAATCACTCGTATATGTCATGTTTATTTTACTGAATTTCTGGATTATAATATACCGAATTTTGCCTAATTATCTAACAGATTTTACCTCTTGAACCACCCGATTTTGAATGAAGGAAAAATGTAGAAATTTCGGTGGATTCAATTCCTAGGAAACTTTCTTGTGAGCACGTTTGGAACAAACGAGTGCCAGAGAAAATTTTGTTTGAAATTCCTATGAATGGGTTATTCCAAGGAATTTTGGAGGAAAAATAAACATGAGGCCCAACCTCATGTTTTCTTGCATTGTGCCCTAGAATTCTTGTGCTTTTCCTATGTTGATCCAAACCTATTTTCAAACTTTCTTGTGTTCTTGGTTCGTAGGATTCCAGGACACTACGTTTTTTTTATTCGTGTGTCTTTCATTTTCTGTGCTCCTAACAGGGACTAACTTTTTTTGCCATGGTATTTGGTTACGCGGGGCCAAGTAGGGAATGAGTTAATCATATCCTATATGCTTATATAAGTGATCCTCACTAAAACTCAATTAATGCTACCACTCAAAGCTTAGCTCACCATGGGGCGAGCCCATGCATACATAGCACCACACACATCAACCATAGTTTAAAAAAGCTATGAGAATCAGTTTTCACGTCGATCCTCTGGACTAAAGCCCTCGAAACATGAGCATAACTAGTGGTGGGCACATGGGCTGTGCCTCGGTGGGCCGGCCCAAGGCACGGAGGGCACGGCACAGCCCAGCACGTTAGAGGGCCGTGCCGTGCCGGTCCGTTACTGTAGTTTGGGTCGTGCCGGGCCCAAAAACTGAGCACGACGGGCGGCACTGCCCAGCACGGCTGTCTGAATTAGGATAGTAGCATTGTCTGAATTGTTAAACATTCATAAGGCTTGATCACCATCTGAAAATTTTATGGGAACATTAACGATACATCATAACCATATAAAAAAATTCAAAATTTTCTAACGCGGTTTGTTTCATTTTTCATTCGATTTAAACTTGCTGGTCATCGTTTTATCAGGACAGTTGTAATCTTTGAATTTTTTAAAATTCCTCATATGCGATAATCTTCTGAAATTTTTATGAAAATATCATTGATGTGTCAGAAACCTACACAAAAAATTTCAAAAAATTTTAACGTTGTTCGAGTCCTAAATTATTTTTTCCTACTCATGTCACCCCGGGCCCCCTCCCCCACCCCCACCCCCCGCGAGTTCCCGTGGACTGGAACCGCTGAAACTCGATGGAATCCAGCGGTTCCAGTCCACTGGATTCGGCGGCTGGGATTAAAAAAATTCCCACGGATCCGGTCCGCTGGAATTCCAATAAAAAAAAAAAATCCCACGGACGTGGACCGCTTGATTATACTGTATAGTGGCTATTTTTACAATTCCTGACGATCGGTGGCTAACCACGCAAAAACAATCTCATCGGGGCCAGAACAGTAAATTCAATCATACAACTACACAACAGAATCACAAATGGAGAAATAATCAAATAACAGATGTAGGCTTGTGATTTTTTTATATATGTACCAAATTGGTGCTGTACAAATGAAAGCATCTAGGCCCCTAATTCGATTTGGTTTTGGTAATTAACGACAATTGCGGTTAAAGGACTAATATTTCCAATTTGAGTATTTTGATAATAGGTTGATCCAAATTTCGACGACAATGAAGCATGAAAATAAAGTGAAACAGGATCAATAGGTCAAGCAAAAGAGCCAAGGTATAATCTTAAGGACCTTTACATAGGTTTTACCGATCTCGGAGATTTGAAGAAAGATCGGATTGCTAGAATAGTTGTCGTACTATTAAGAGGGGCTCTTGATCAGTAGCTTGATGTGTTTTTAGTGAAAATGGCTCCATCAATGCTCGACAAAATGATTAGATTTAATTTGAGTCAAAATGAAAAGAACAAATCCCTCTTAGTCAATCTGGACCGGCACTACCACCCATGGTAGTGCGATACTGCTGCTCAAGTTAGCAGTACCATCCCTAGGCCCGGTACCTATATTACAGAGAGGGGTATTGGTGATCTTGTGCCCAACTGGCAATACCGACCCCATGGGGTGGTACTGCTGCTTCGCCGGCACTATCGACTATGTGAGGGCGGTACTGCCGCTCAACCAGCAGTACTGGCCCTAAGGGCGGTAGTCTTTTTCTAGAAGGAGTGTTTTTGAAGCCAGCTCGGCTGGCACTACCGACCCCAGTTGGGCGGTACTGTCGCTCGACCGTCACTACCGGCCTAGCATAGGCGGTAATGCCGGGCCTCAGGGCAACGGCTAGTTTGTCAGTGCATTTAATGCACACAGTCGACCGTTG
Organism: Otatea glauca; assembly: GCA_036346275.1. Classification (NCBI taxonomy): domain Eukaryota; kingdom Viridiplantae; phylum Streptophyta; class Magnoliopsida; order Poales; family Poaceae; genus Otatea; species Otatea glauca. The sequence continues at coordinate 9,397,240 of CM070733.1, read as the reverse complement.
AACCTAATGCCGGCAGTACTGGCCCCAGATAGACGATAGTGCCGGCCATCCTGAATTTTTCAAGGAATTGGTGTAGGATCAAGGATAACCGACTAGAGGGGGGTGAATAGGAGGTTTCTAAATTTTTGAATCTATTTTGCAATTAAGAAAGACACTAAGATATAGAAGCAATAATTGCAAATTCACGCCTATAATCTCTAGCAATCACTTAAGATACTTCGTCAATTCAAGTATAGCAAAAACACTTCTAAGCACAAAGTCTACTCAATTTTTGCTATCAATGAAATATATCACAAGAATGAAAAATACAAATCACAAGAGAATAGAAGACGAGGATTTTAACCAGTGGTCTCGGAGACTTGCCGGTCTCCCCTACTCCACATTGAGGTGACTTAAACCATGTCAAGCCGGCTCCACTCGCTTCATCCTTCCTCGATTACTAACGTAGTTCTTCCCCGCTTCGAGTAGGCGAACGCCGGCCTTCACAACATGCTGGGGCTTCTCACAATCTTCGTTGAGAAGCTCACCGTGCACGATCGCCTCCAAGCCGTCTAAGAGGCGGCAACCTCCAAAGTTGTCATTAATTATCAAAACCAAAACATCATGGGTGCCTAGATTCTTTCAATCTCCCCCTTTTTTGTAATTGATGACAACCTCAAAGTGATAATTGAATTGAAATTGATTTTGAGTGAACAATAGATACAATATGTTGTTTTTCTTCAAGAATTTGAATGTTAATGAGATTTTGCTTCTTGAAACAACAAGCTATTCAATCATGATATTTGGAGCGAAAACTTGAAGGATCGAAATGGCGATCAGAGGAGGGGGGTGAATGATCCCAAATAAAATTTTCCCTCATTCAAAGTACACCAAACAATCTTGCAATAAAAATCTGAAACACCCAAAGATTTTCCTTCAAACTAGTGTTTCTCAGATTCGCACACCCTCCAAAATCCGAACAATTAGACAACTATGTGTATCCCTAGCTTGCATGGATGAGAACCATGAATCATGTGAGGGATTTGTAATCACAATCCTGGTTGTCAAGTGTCCAAACAAAGAGGAACATCACAATCCTGGTTGTCAAGTGTCCAAACAAAGAGGAATCAATTCAAAGACTACTTTTCTAAAAGAGATAAAGCTAAAACACCAAAGTCTCTATCCAGAAAAGTAAAAGCAGATTTTCCAGGAATTGCCCTCAATTGGAGCAGGTGGTTGGTGAGTTTCTGTTGCTCTAAAATTTTTGGGAATTTTTCTCCCTATGAGCAGTTGAGTCATGAAACGGTCCACCAAAAATCACCTCAAAAAGCTTTGTATAATAAACAAGAAAAATCAAGCATTACAGACAGTCAGGAACTTCGACAAGAATGTTTGAGGTTCGGTTTTCACTTCATAGCACTCAAACGGTGCAACCAGTGGACTCAAAATTGTTTCCAGAGATGGATATATGAGTCGAACACCTTATCCAACAATAATCACTTAAAAAGGATTTTTCTAGATTTTATAAAAATCAAAGACTGACTGCTGCGCGAAGAACAAGTTCTGGACAGGTTTGCAATTCGATAAAAACTTGATCTCTATTCTATCCTAGGGTACAAGAAAGATGTAAAACCATATGAACACCCTCAAGACATCCTAGAAGAACAACATTTAGAAGGAGGGGAGGCAAATCCAAATTGCGATAAAGTAAATTGCGAGAATGTAAATACGGGAAAGTAAATGCTGAATTTAAATTGCGTAATTTAAATACGTAATGTAAATACGTAAAGGAAATGAAACATGAACATAAATGAAGAACATTTCATTTCTGGAAGGAGAGGTTACAAAGCCTCACATTTCATGTGGCAAAGCTCAAAGGAGCATCAAAAACCTCAAAACCTTCAAGGAGGGAAGGCTACCCCTCCACCCCTATTTATACAACTCTTGGGCCACATACCACCCTTGGATGAGCCTCTAAACCCTAGAGCATCCATCAAGGGCTAGGATTTACCCACTCAACCAGCCATGCAAGGGTTCACCCAAAACACACAACACATAATGGGTTTTCTTGCACAGTTCTCAAAGCACATTAACTAGACCCGCTAACCTATCAACTAGACCAAGATCCAATGGTCCTCATTGATCCATGCAGCATCTAGCTAGTATCTCATCCGTTCCTTGTCTTCACGGCTTGCCACGACTCCGTCTCCGATCATCTTCCGGCGATCCCCGACCATCTGGACCTCCAACGCTCCTCGCCTACTCTCGGTCATCCTTCGCCTCACCATGACCTAGCACCGTCGTCCTACAACCATCAAAAACAAGAAAAGCTTGGTGATCTCCTGCAACCATCAACCGTCGTCCTGCAACCTTCTCCTGAGCATAGTAGGCGGTTCGAGCTATAGAAGTGGAGAAACAAATTAACGTTAGGACTAATCCCTAAATACGGCTCGCAAAGGTGGACGAACACACTGAGCATGGTGATCGAATTGGGGCTCAGGTGAAAAAGTTGGATTTGGTAAAATTCAAGAACTTGTTGAAGAAAACGGGAAGGAGGAAAATTAAGCCCGCAGCGAAAGAAAGCCTCAAAGACAACTGTCTCATCCTCATTCTCAGGACTGGGGAATAGTTCACCTTGGGATGATCTCCAGTGGAAGAGCACCTGTGGAGGGACGAAGCTGTCTTTTTCCAGTTCCGCGAGACGCTTTTCTGATATGATGGATTTCTTCCACAACTTGTTGAAGGCTCCAGCATCAATGGCCGCGTCGCCATCACATCAAGAGGACAAAGTCACGATGTGTTTTTTCTTTGGAACAGCCTTGCCGCCAGCTGAGGAGTTGGACGCCATTATAGAAAGGAACAAGATCTCTGGCGGCGCAAGGGCTTAAAGAGTGCTACGGAGGTTTCGAGAGCAAAAACAGAGAAGGCAGGAAATGTGGTGGTAACAGTTCCAAGTCAGTGAATTATACGCCAAAAACCTCCTCTTAGACAACAGTTCATTACCCCTTTACCCGACTCCTCGATCGATGCGAAAAGCAGAATGATGGCACTGCACGGCCGAAACATCGTGGCTGTGAACATTAAATGCGCCAACTACCCAACGTTCAGAATGTCAGAAGTTTTTCCAGCTTTGCTCAGAATCGAGTCTATAAAGCGACATCGAGTAACCTATGGCCATTCTGTAAACTCGATACGGGCTGATGGCAGGGCACTTGACCCAGCATATCCCAACTCGATACTCAGCAATTCCCGCTCTACTCGAATCATTCGACCACAAGCAGGCGAGACATTACTCGACCAAGCCAGGACTTGGCGGTAATCGACCGAGCACTCATACAGACCCTCTACTAAGCAGAGTTCGGGGGCTACTGTCGAATATCTAAGTATGGTATATGTGAAATCATGTGCTGAAAATTTGGCTTAGTGATGAAATTGGCATTGCAAAGTGGTTGTGCTCATGGCATATGTGGTGCTTTTGCATGTGCTATTTCAGATGATTGATTGATATGCTTGTGATAGCATGGTAATAGTTTTGCTTGATACAATGCGCTCGTGTGAGTGGTTGCATGGATTGATCTTGAGTCAAGTCGTTGACTTGTGCTCGTACACAGTTTTGTGTTTGTTCATGTGCAGGTGTTGCTTGAGGGCGAACGTGTTCGATGACGGGACTGGAACTAGATTCGTGGATGAACTAAGGTTCGGGACTAGGTTCAGGGAGGAATCGAGGTCTTGGTGGTCAAGAATGTCATGCGGGACGTTCGGGCTGGAGAATGGTGCACATGAAGGCTGGTTAGTCACGTGAGTGCGGCAGGTGGGCCGTATGCATGCAATTGTAATTGTTTGGGGCAGTTTGCATGTATTTGGCCAGGTGGATATGCATTCGAACTGTTGCTCATTATAAATAGGAGGATGTCTCATGTTTAGATGAGAGAGCTAAGTATTAGGGTTTGTACTCTTTTGTTTCGAGTATTGTAACCAGACTAGCCAAAAGAAGTAAAAAATCAGGTTTTCCTCGCCCAGCCAAACGCATGGACAGAGTTCTTCTCGTGCAGCTACAGTAACCGCGATGTTACAGTGATTGTCATGGTACTGTTCATGGGGAGGTTTGCTACATTCTTATAGATTGATTCATTGTCTCTCTTGATTCAACGAGTTTAATCTTGATTTGATCCATCCAAAACCTTCCTAGGGCATCAACTTAGTGTTCCTCAAAGTTTTGTTGGTTAATCTTTTGTAGATTGTGATTAATCACGAAATTAGGGTTTGCTTGATTTTCATCATAATCTGTCATAGCAAGCTTTCGGGATTCATAAATTTTTATTCGTAAGTCTGATCTAGCTGATTATTTTTTTTAGATTCGTATTGGAATCTAGTTTCTATAGTTCAAATTGCAGGTCAATCCAATGGTTAGATCTCTAGGAATTCGCAATTTACCGAAGGCATCTACTCTGTTTTGTTGAATACGAAGCAATTATTTGAGTCCGAATTGGGGTGAATTTTTAGTAGATCAAAAAATTGATTTTAGCTTCCGCGTAATTATTCAGCCCCCTCTAATTGCTAGTTTAGTGTATATCGATCCTACAGTATATGTGCGCATACATGACTGAGCGGGGTATGTTCTAGTAACATATGGAAATTCCAGATATCTCAGGCCTGGAATCGCGTGATAAGATACGCACAGGAAGGGATAACTCCATATCGGGAAAGACTCAATTGGCTTTCCCCGCAAGGAGACCAACACGAGTACGCCGAACACCAATGGCAGCTTGGATACGCTACGCAGATCACGCGGTGAAAGACTCCTTATCGACTACGACTTGACCGGAGGCAAGACCATAGTGACTATATAAAGCCCGGGGTAAGGACCTCAAAAGGAGGAACAAAAGGTGATCCAGTAGACATTACAAGGAAGTTTTCCAGCGAAGATTAGCCATCCCGAATCACCAAGCCAGAGCCTTGGTGCGTAGAGAGCTTAGGAGCCGGCGAGTTGCATCTCGTCAACCTCTAGCCACAGCCATCCATAGCATAGATATCACCTGCATTATACTCAGGGCTATAACCCCTTGCTTTGTACATCATCTGGCTTATACAACAATCTCCCACATAGGACGTTGGGTATTACTCCGTCAGGAGGCCCGAACCTATCTACATCGTGTGCCACTATTTGCGTGCTTGACTCTGCTATCTTGAAGGTACCTGAAGTATAAGTTTATTGTCGATCCCTAACCTTTGACAGAAAGTGATGCACCTATGGTAAGATTTAAAAATTTTATTACTGCCAGATTGCCCTACAAAATTGGACAAGGGCTGTCCAGAGTTTCTATCTTGTGCCTAATAACCTTTTTCTAAAATTTCTAACCCCCGTTCCCTAGCTCAAATGTCTACGAAATTTTATGAGTTTGGTCTTGACTTAGTATGGTCCCTCCCAGAATTTTAGTGGTATTTTTTAGATGTCTCAAATTCAGCCAAACAACATCCTATTTTCCCTTATCTTAGACCTACTCGCTTCATATCTAGTCTTTTGAAACAAGGTAAGACCATAAAAATTTTTGTCTTTCGAAGGGACGGTTCAGAGTAAGGTGAGACTAGGGAGCTCCATTCTAGTCCTACTAGATTTTTTTAAAATTTTACATCTTTCTTTAAAACATATTGGCTTAATGACATCGAAAACGTAGTTTTCCACATTTTGAATGGCAAAAGAAGTAGAGGTATACACATTTTCGGATTGCACCTTTTTTCGTGGAAAGTCAAGTTTGAAGTTAATATGAGCACAAAATCATTTTGAAAGGGTAGGATGAGAAAGAAACAATTATAGAGGGGATGAGAATAGCATTCTAAATTATCACAAATAACTTTTTCTTACGGAAAATAATCCTTTGAGAGGAAATCTTTGTCCTTAACTCTATTGACCATGCTAACTAAGACTATTCCTACAGTCGTCTGGGCTCTGATACCACCTCTTGTGGGCACCCGGAAATATGAATCGAATTCTCACTTGTGCGTTGGACTAGAGGTGACATACATACTCCACTTAAGTGTATGATCACTGCCACCAATAGTCCCGTGTACGGAGTATTAACCAGAAGGACCTCACTCATACAAATATGAGCCACCTAGTTGCACCGTACACACTTACGCAACCAAGAGAGTTTCAATTCTTTTCTGAATAACCATACCGGGATTGAAACCAACCCTTCCGGACATAATACACGTTGGCCATCACAGAACCTTGGTATCGCCCACACCCGCTGAGGGGTGTGCGTCGCAATAGACAAGGAATGATGGTCGCACGTGTCCACACATCAGACGGTTGAGAGCAAATCCGAGTACCCGGATATGTCGTCGGTGCTAGTTCCTAAGATCAACGCCTAGCACCCACATATCCCGCATTCGAGATGTACCATTACTCATACACACATGTCTAAGCATTTGACATAACATAAACATAGACTAGAAAGCTATTACAACTACTTAATATTACAAGTATGTTGCCGACCGCCAAATATTACACACAAAAGTAATTCACAGTAGAAATTAAGCATAAAGCAAAAGTAGGACAGCGGTATACCCATCCATAACCCAGAGGCAACCGACTAGGAAGAGACCTAGTTCATCCATCCAAATAGTCGTCGGACCCCGGTGCGAAGTACGAATCATCGGGGATTTCTTCTGTACCTTCGTCTATATATATTATGAATTAAGCAATGGTGAGTACACGTATGTACTCGCAAGAATTTAGTGTATGGAAATAAAATACATGCAAGGTTAGTCCAAGGATATCAAGCCACTACACTAAGTTTCATTTTCAGCATAAAACATATTTTATTTGTGAGAGAGTAGTTTATCAAACGGTGACGAAATTGAAAGAGCATTTAATATGAAACTAATAACAGTAAGTAAAGTTCAATACCATCATTTCACAACCCTCCATGGCCATAAACAGAGAGTAAATCACAGCCAACCTTGGAATACGAATTTTACCAACCCGTCGCAACACATTTTTCGAAACCTTTGCAAAAACAAAACTATACTTGACATTACTTCCCTGCAGAGAGTGTACACTTTACCCACATGACACATTCTAGCAATCATGTCAACCATGCCTCACGATATCTACAGTACCCGATTTGCTAGATTGTGACAAAACCGTTCAACTAGCTAAAGCCTAGCCTTGCACAAGCCCGGTGATGACAAACACTTGCCTTGGAGCTGGAAATCTAGACTCGTACACACAATATTAATGATGGTTTACGCCCCATCGCGTCCTTCCCCCATGGCAAGGCATACATCGTTATATTGGAATGCTTTAACACCAACATCTCGGTGAAGTGAGCACCTACGAGCGACACTGTACCCCAGAGTGCACTTACTACTTCGGCCTACCAAAATGCAAGGTTAATCTCCAGCTAATCTACTAAGCTAAGTCTATCCCATACTAGCACATGTGGTTGCACCAGTTCACTTAGGTGAAAGTGTCAAGTTCGGTCCTTAACCAACCTGGGCGAGAATATCCCCCTAACTACGCAGCGAGGTCCCTCCTCACACCTCAAGTTTAAATAGTAACTCACCCGCATATAAACAATAAGTTTTTAGGTTGGATTTTGTCAAAATAAACAGAGACCATAACTTGGCTCCGTACCATTAAAAATTTGTTCAAGCCTGAATAGAAGTGCAGCTCAACATTTAAATGGCATTCTAAGTGAGTATGGCTAAGCATATGTATAGAGTATTTCACAATCATTACCCATAGTGACACTAACTAATGTCTAAATAATGAGCTAAGGTTACAATAGCAGGTAAACAAGTGCCAAGATAATGGTGATGCATACAAATAGGAAATATCGACCGGTACCCACAACATAGCAAATTTAATATAACATACACGCATACATATAATATTTGATAAAACAACATAAACTCCGTAAAATAGTGGGATCAACATATGATCGAAGGAGGGTGCTTGCCTTGCTGTTCGTTGTTCGGTATGTAATCCAGATTGTAGGTGTTGTCGTCGTCAACAAGCACTGACTGTCGGTGTCTACTCGTTATTAAACAAGAAGCATGGAAAATAGCAAACAACAAATTGTCATTAAGGGCAAAAGGGAATCAGATGTAAAACCAAATTGAAATCTATTAAAAGAGTTGAGGGTGTCTTTAGGGTTCTAAAGTTACTGTTTCATGCATGATGGTTCCTTTAGTTCTTTATTCGTGATTTGGCCCTTCTCAATATCATTCAGCCAAAATATATTGAAAGATCGAAATGGCGATCAGAGGGGGGGTGAATGATCCCAAATAAAATTTTCCCCTACTCAAGTACTCCAAACAATCTCGCAATAAAAATCTGAAACACCCAAAGATTTTCCTTCAAACTGGTGTTTCTCAGATTCGCACACACTCCAAAACCCGAAGAATTAGACAACTATGTGTACCCCTAGCTTGCATGGATGAGAACCATGAATCATGTGAGGGATTTTTTAATCACAATCCTGGTTGTCAAGTGTCCAAACAAAAAGGAATCCACTCAAAGACTACTTTTCTAAAAGAGATAAAGCTAAAACACCAAAGTCTCTTTCCAGAAAAGTAAAAGCAGATTTTCCAGGAATTGTACTCAATTGGAGCAGATGGTTAGTGAGTTTCTCTTGCTCTAAAATTTTTGGGAATTTTTCTCTCTGTGAGCAGTTGAGGCATGAAACACTCCACCAAAACTCACCTCAAAAAACTTTGTAGAATAAACATGAAAAACCAAGCATTACAGATAGTCAAGAACTTCGACCGGAATGTTTGAGGCTCGGTTTTCACTTCATAGCGCTCAAACGGTGCAACCAGTGGACTCACAAATTTTTTCAGAGATGGATATATGAGTCATGCACCTTCTCCAACAAGAATCCCTTAAAAAGGATTTTTAGATTGTTATAAAAAGCAAAGACTGACTGTTGTGCGAAGAACAAGTTCTAGACAGATTTGCAATTTGATAAAAACTTGATTTCTAGTCTATCCTAGGGTACAAGAAAGATGTAAAACCATATGAACACCGTCAAGACATCCTAGAAGAACAGCATTTATAAGGAGTGGAGGCAAATTCAAATTGCGAGAAAGTAAATTGCGAGAATGTAAATGCGGCAAAGTAAATGCTGAATTTAAATTGCGTAAAGTAAAGACATAATGTAAATACGCAATTTAACTTCACAATAAGGTAAAGAAATTTTTGTATTTTCTGGAAGGAGAGGTTACAAAGCCTCACATTCATGTGGGCAAAGCTCAAAGGAGCATCAAAAACCTCAAAACCTTCAAGGGGGAAGGCTACCCCTCCACCCCTATTTATACAACTCTTGGGCCACCTACCACCCTTGGATGAGCCTCTAAACCCTAGAGTATCCATAAAGGGCTAGGATTAACCCACTTAACCATCCATGCAATGGTTCACCCAAAACCCACAACACATAATGGCTTTTCTTGCACGGTTCTTAAAGCACACTAACTAGACCCGCTAACCTATCAACTAGACCAAGATCCAATGGTCCTCATTGATCCATGCAGCGTCTAGTTAGCATCTCATCCATTCCTTGTCTTCACGGCTTGCCACGACTTCGTCTCCGATCATCTTTCGGCGATTCCAGACTGTCTGGACCTCCGACGCTCCTCGCCTAGTCCCGGTCAATCTTCGCCTCACCATGATCTAGCATCGTCGTCCTGCAACCATCAAAAACAAGGAAATACCTCACATAGCAATGTTCAATCATCACAAATGCTCACAATTAATTATGTCTCAATCATCAGTCAGTTATACCGCCAGCCACAGGCCGATAGTACCACAAGAAGCTAACACAACTCAAATTGCTTCTTTTTGAAATCCAATTCAAATCAAACTCAAACCTGAGCACACCTTGCTTAAATAAAGTCAAATACTCATCACAAACATGGATGGACCTCCACATGGTCCTTCAAAACTCCCCCTAGAGAAGTGCATATTAGTAGAAAGTGGATATTTGCACATGAAAAAGAAAGTTGAAAATTTTTACAGAGTTTCATTTAAAAAATTTGAATCCGTGGATGAACAAGTAATAATATGATATTTAAGCAACAATATGATACTTAAGTTTGCAAGAAGCATGAGAAATTTAAAACAACCACAAGTACCACAAGTATTTAACCATCCACGACATATACAACCACAAGTATTTAAAAGAAGCGTCCACAACAAATCAAAATACCAAAGCAATCACCAACACAAACAACCACAAGGCTAATTTGCTAATCTCTAGTAGTTTCTCTTCACTCTTCCATTATTTCTTCACTTCTACTCTCCCCCTTTGGCATCAAATACCAAAAACAAAGAAGATCTTCGATGAGCTCAAGAAGATGGAGGAGCAGGAGGAGGAGTAGACGGAGGAGCACGAGATTTAGAGCGCTGATGAAAGACGGGCGCTGGCTGATGAATCAATGGAATCCATTCATCCTCTGACCTCCTCAACGATCTGCCTAGTCTGAATTTAATACTCCTCCACTAGAGAAAAAACACTCATCATATCAGATCTGAGACTCGACAAACTGTTCATTATATCATTCCTCAAGTTGTCAAAGAGCTGATCATGAGATGCTTGCTGAGATGGAGGTGGGGCCTCTGAGGCAACTGGTATCTCCTGTGACTGAGGCTGCTGAGAGGAGGATTGATCTCGCTGACTGATGGTCCGAGGAGCTGCCTCACGAGGTCGATATGGCTTGTGGACACCGCCACATCCCCCTCGAAATCCAGTCACTCTTTTGATTATCATCATAATAAATGGAGCAAAGTAGATTCTTTTACCTTTGTCACAGGCAGATGAAGCCATTTCTCTGATCATAAAGTCCACTACATCAAATTTGTGCTTGAACATAACTTTATTCATAATGTTCCATGCATACCCTCTGATCTCATCATAATTGCCACTCTTAGGATGGATTGTCACTCTGACAACTCGGTTAATGAGACTTGCTCGAGGGAAGGAGATGCGTCATTTTACCTGGACGCTTGACTGGAGCGGCTGGATTATAGAACTCAAGCTGTCTGGCGAGGGGAAGAACTCTGTCATTATGTATACTTGGATATCCATTATGGTAAATCCCCCATGCCTCCTCTATCTCACTCTTAGTAACTGTATGCACTACGGCATCTGTCATCCAGGTGATAGACTCAAAGGTCTCGGAAATGTGAAGAGTAGCATAGAATTGTCTAATCAGATCATTATAATCACACTTCTTACTCACAAAATCTGATAGGCCAGCCCCATGAAATAACTCTAGAACTCCCACAAATAAAGGAATATTACTTATATGGTCCCAGTTGACCCATTTATGATCAGCAAATTCCTTTTTCTTGTAAATCTCATAATATACCTTTTGTTGAAACAAAGTTCTGAACATATCTTCAGAGGCACTTCTAGGCAACATGTATTGATTTGCTTGTCGAAGAGAGATGAAGGTTTCACCTTTGATTTTGCTCAAATCAATTGATGGATCAAAGTTGTCAAAGTTCTCTTGATCATCCCCTGATCCTCCATCCTTATCTTCATCATAATCAATATCCATGGGATTGTCTTCTTCTGTTTCTTCACTGCTAAGCTCTGGTTCAATTTGTTTGCCTTTGGATCACTTTGAACTGTCATCTGCCCTTTGTTTGCTTCTCTTTTCAGCTCGTTAAAGTCTAGATGCGATAGGCAAGTCATCGTCGCTGTCACTTGTATGAACAGGAGGACAACCTCGATTTGCTGCCACCTTTTTGTAAGAACTAGTGCCTCGGGTTTTAGGCATGATTACTGGATATAGAGAAAGAAATCAAGGAGTGAGATCAAGGTGATATGGCCTAGAAATAGAGAATTTGTGAAAAGTAACAGTATTGTGAACAAATTGACTGCAATCCCGGTGCTACCGCCCATGCTGGTTCGGTAGCACCGGGCTTGCTACGGTGCTACCGCACATGCTGGATCGGTAGAACCGAACATAGGGCGGTGCTACCGCATGGAGACCGTAGCACCGATCAATTTGGGATGGATACCTAATTTTGACAAAACTTGTAGTTTTGAATGATTTGATTCATGAAAATTAATCTAATGACATAGATAATCTCCATTACTCATATTCCATCCACAAATTTTAACAAAATTACCACTAATTTTGCTACATTTTACAAGAACCCTATGAATATTGAGAATAGTCTAGGGCAAGCCAAAGGAAGGATTTTTGATGGAGAAAAAAGAGAGAGATGAGTTACCTGAGGGGAGAGGAACTCAAGGAATTGATTTGCTAGAAGAAGATGTTGGATTTCTTGATAAATTTTGAGTGGAGAAAGAGAGGGGAATGGAAGGGAGAGAGAAAGCGTCGGTGCGGTATGAAAATAGAGGAGAAGACGGTAGCACCGCACGCAACTTAACCCCCCATACCCGATAAATCTGGTGCTACCGCCTCTAGGCCGGTAGTACCGGGCTCCGGGGCTACCGCCCATATGTGGGCGGTGCTATCGGACAAAGCAACCCGAAATGCTAAAAAAATCATCCAAAAGATCCAAATAAGTTGAAATAGCTCAAATGATTCCAAATTTTTATTGAAAACATATATTAGCATCCCAACCTTAAGATTAATTCAAAATAGGGTAGTTTCATGTATTTGACTTAATATGATTTAGAATCGCTCTTTTGAAGCATAGAGAACTAAAATTTAAAAAAAATGTAGAAAACATATGAGGAGTAAAATACTCTCCCTTAATGTGTGCTATATCTAAAGAATTAAAGAATATTAAATAATATCCAAAAGAATAAAAAATCAACCATGATACAAATATTTAAGCCACATTTGAGATATATATGACATTTAATTCATTCCTCAATTTACAGAAACGAGTTTCATCTAAAGGCTTGGTTAGAATATCCGCTAATTGATCTTCGGTTCTAATGTGACTAATCACAATGTTTCATTTGCTAACATGATCTCTCAAGAAATGATGACGAATTTCTATATGTTTAGTTCTTGAGTGTTGGACCGGGTTGTTGGCTATTTTAACGACACTTTCATTATCACATAATAGAGGCACATTTTTAAAATTTATTTCATAATCCATTAAGGTTTGTCTCATCCACAATAATTGAGCACAACAACTACCGGCGGAAATCTATTCGGCTTCGGTGGTGGATAGAGCTACAGAATTTTGTTTCTTGAAAAACCAAGAAATGAAGGATCTACCTAGAAATTGGCAATTCTCGAAGGTGCTTTTTCTATCCACTTTGCAACCCGCATAATCCGAGTGCGAATATCCAATTAAATCAAATTTAGCACCTTTAGGATACCATAACCCTATATTTGAGGAATGCTTTAAATATCTTAAAATTCTCTTAACAACTACTAAATGACATTCTTTAGGAGAAGCTTGAAAACGAGCACACATGCAAACACTAAACATGATATCGGGCCTAGATGCGGTGAGATAAAGTAAACTACCAATCATAAAATGATAAAGCTTTAAGTCTACCGGTTTACCTCCCTCATTTAGATCAAGATGCCCGTTGGAAGCCATTGGAGTCTTGAAAGGCTTTGAGTCTTCCATGCCAAACCTCTTGAGCAAATCTTTCACATATTTGGTTTGACTCACGAATGTCCCATTTTTGAGTTACTTGATTTGAAGCCCAAGGAAGAAGCTTAATTCTCCAATCATTGACATCTCAAATTCTCTAGGCATCATATCGCCAAATTCTTTGCAAAAGTCTTCGTTAGTAGAACCAAATATAATATCATCAACATAGATTTGGCATACAAAGAATTCTTCATTAATTATTTTTGTAAAGAGTGTTGTATCAACCTTCCCAATTTTGAAGCCTTTTGAAAGTAGAAAGTCTCTAAACCGCTCATACCATGCTCTAGGAGCTTGTTTGAGACCATATAACGCCTTAGAGAGTTTGTAAACATGATTTGGATATTTAGGGCTTTCAAAACCGAGGGGTTGTTCAACAAATACCAATTCAGATATTTTTCAATTTAGAAATGCACTCTTTACATCCATTTGAAATAATTTAATATCAAAACAAGATGTAAAAGCAAGTAAAATTCTAATAGCTTCTAATCTAGCTACGGGTGCAAAGGTTTCACCAAAATCCAATCCTTCGATTTGAGTGAATCCTTGAGCCACTAACCGAGCCTTATTTCTTACCACAATACCATTTTCATCTTGCTTGTTCTGGAATACCCATTTAGTGCCTATTACGTTGTATTCTTTGAGTCTTTCCACTAAGGTCCAAACATCATTCCTGGCGAAGTTGTTGAGCTCTTCACGCATTGAGTTTATCCAATCCGGGTCATCTACAGCTTCATCTATATGAGTAGGTTGAAAAGAAGATACGAAAGAGTAGTGTTCACAAAAAGAAGCAACACGAGATCGAGTTTGAACACCCTTACTAACGTCACCCAATATTTGATCTATTGGATGATCTTTGGAGAGTCCATGATGAATTATTTGAGGTAGAGTGTGAGTTTGTTGATCACTCTCCTACTCATCCATGTCAATGGTTTGAACTAGACTTGCGGAAGTAGGAGGTTCAACTTTAGTGGATGAAAGTTGATCATGTTTATCTTCCTTTGGTTTTATGTCTCCAAGCGTCATGTTCTTCATTACTTCTCTTAGTCCTTCATCACCTACATCATCCTAATTTTCTTACTCTTCTTGAGAACCATTAGTTTTATCAAATTCAACATCGCAAGTTTCTTCAACAAAACCTTTATTTTTGTTAAATACACGATATTCTTTGCTATTTGAGGAGTATCCAAGCAAGAAACCTTCGTCACAACGACTTTGGAATTTTGAAAGTCGAACGCAACACCCTTTTTCAAGATATAGCATTTGCAACCGAAAACTCGAAAATAAGAAATGTTTGGTCTTCTTCCAACAAGAAGCTCATAAGAGGTCTTTTTCAAAAGACGATGCAAATAAAGCCTATTTGTTGCATGACAAGCGGTATTAATGGCTTCCGCCCAAAAATTATCGGAAGTGCCATAATCATCAAGCATAGTTCTTGCCATTTTGATTAATGTTCGATTTTTCCGTTCCACCACTCCATTTTGCTCCGGAGTGTAGGTGGCGGAAAGCTCATGTTTTATTCCAAGTTCATCACAATAATCTTCAATTCTTATGTTTTTTAACTCGGAACCGTTGTAACTATGAATTTTCTTAATTTTGAAATCAAATTCATTTTGAGCCCTTTTTGCAAAGTTTTTAAAGATACCGGAGGTTTCAGATTTGTCATCTAGAAAGAAAACCCAAGTATACCTTGAATAATCATCAACAACAACTGAGCAATAAGAATTGGCTCCGATGCTCTTATAGGTTGTTAGGCCAAACAAATCCATATGTAAGAGCTCTAATAGTCTAGATGTGGACATGATACTTTTTGAAGGATGAGAACTAGCAACTTGCTTGCCAGCTTGACAAGCACTACAAAGTCTATTTTTCTCAAACTTTACATCCTTCAAGCCCACAACTAAATCATTTTTAAAAAGTTTTTTGTGTTGAATCATCCCAACATGAGCTAGTCTTCTATGCCATAGCCATCCTAAAGATGTTTTTGCAATCAAACAAGTTTGGAGACATGACTCATTTGAGGTGAAATCAACTAAATACAAATTTTCAAACCTAAGACCTTTAAATACTAAAGAATTATCATTTTCTTTAGAGATCACCACTCCATTCTTAGAAAATATGCAAGTAAGTCCAAGATCACAAATTTGTGCTACGGATAGCAAATTGAAATTCAAAGTTTCAACTAATGAGACGTTTGAAATAGAAAGATCATTTGAGATAGCAATTTTACCCAATCCTAATACATTTCCTTTACTATTGTCTCCGAAAGTGATCTTGTCATGTTGTCCATTTCCCAATTCAAATGTAGTGAACATTTTCCGATCACCGGTCATATGTTGAGTGCATCCACTATCCAACACTCAATGCCGTCCGCCGGTCTTGTAATTCACCTACAAAGAAAATCAAGCCCTTTTAGGTACCCAAATTTGTTTGGGTCCTTGGAAGTTAGTAACCAAGGCTTTGGGCACCCAAATGGCATTCTTTTTACGGCTTATAGGAGTGCCAACAAATTTAGCAACAATTTTAACAAAACTATCTTTTTAAGCAAATAGCAAGAATCATAAATGTTATTTTTAGTTGTTTTACCTAAAAGGAAATCATTTGATAGATGACCTACTTCATGACATTTATAACAGAACTTCCCATTTGATTTTACGAATCGAGGAGCTTTGTTATTGATCTTTTTGCCCTTCTTAGGAACATATCCTAGTCCTTCTTTATTGTAGGAGCATCTTTGACTATTTAAGATTTTATTAAGAGTATCTTTACCCTTAAAGCATCTATCAAGATTTTTGCTAAGTTTGTTCACTTGTTCTTTAAGTTCATTATTTTCTACCACTAGGTTTTCATGGCATGAAGTAGAGCTAGAGCATGAAATTGATGGCATATCAAATAAGTCATCACAAGAGGTAAATATGATAGTTTTTGATATACAACATGGATCGATTTCTAAGCGAGATACATCATCAATAATCTTGCAACTAATGCCTATATCATTTTGAGACTTTGAATGGTCCTTGGCAAGAAGAGTCTCGTGAGCTTCCTTTACCGAGATACTCATTCAAGTCCTCAAGCATATCCATTAATTCATCATAGGAGGGTTCATCATCATCATTTGATTTTATCTTAAAATCTCCTTTTGCCATGAGACACAAAGGAGTGATGAAAGGTGATGAAGCCTCCTCGATAGCAATGCTGGCAAGACCCTTCTTTGGAGGTGTATCATCCTCGAAAGAGTCAGAGTTCGAATATTCTTCTTCGGAATTCCACTCCCCAATGTGAGCCTCGCCTTTCCCGTCTTTATTCAACCTCTTGAAGAGCTTCTTCTTTCCATGAAAGAACTTCTTCTTCAAGGGCGACTTGTTCTTGTCATCCTTTTTCTTGGGACATTTGGAGGCAATATGTCCCTTCTCATCACACTCATAGCACCAAATATTTGCATATCGGTTGTTGCTAGAGTATTGTCCCTTCTTGAATTTTTGAGGAGCACTTGTGCTTGAGCGCCTCTTCATGAATCTCCTCATTCTTCTTACAAGGAGGGCCATTTCCTCCTCGGTGTCTTCATCATCATCGGAGTCATCAAGCGCCTCATCGCTTGACTCCGCTTTCGCCTTGAAAGCGATGTTCTTCTTCTTCGAAGAGCTTTGCTCCAAAAGCTCTTCCTTATCCTTCTTGTAAAGCTCATTGGTTATGAGATTTCCAAGGAGTCCCGTTTGCGTCATTCTTGGCAACTCCGGTGAGTTGAGAAACAACGTCATCAAGGTCTCATATTTTTTCGGAAGAGCCCTAAGCATCTTACGAACAATATCAAAATCGGTTAGTGATGCTCCAAGGCCCTTGAGCTCATTTACAATGTTGTTCAACCGTGAATACATCTCATTAATGTTTTCATAGGGCAACATAATAAAACTCTCATATTTGATCTGAATCATATGCAATTTGGCTTCTTTGACCGAGGATATCCCCTCAAGAATTTTTGAGAGGGTTGTCCAAATCTCATGAGCGGTTTCAAGACTGCTCACTCGATTGAACTCATCCGCGTTTAAAGCACAAAAAAGAGCATTCATAGCTTGAGCATTGATATGAGTGTTTCGCTCCTCTTATTCTATTGTGAGTGTGGGATTGACTCCCGGAGTGAAAACCCTCAAGTAAAATTCTCCATATACTTAGGCTCATGGCCTTAAGATAAACGGTCAAGCGAATTTTCCAATAGGCATAATTTGTGCCATCGAAAAATGGCGCCTTACCTATTGACACCCCATCGCTAGCCATCCTTACTCTCTAGGCGGTGAAGCTCCAAAAGAGAATCCAAGCTTTGATATCACTTGTAGGACCAGCACGCCAAGAACATCCACCGAGGACAACCCACGCGCCAAGGAAGGCCCAAGATAAAGCCCAATTCGTCGCCGAGTCCGGTTCGGCCATCTAGGAGCAGCAGTATTTCAAACGGACGCCACGGCCACATCCGAACTCCGCTTTCGATGTTCGACAACTCGTTTGAAAGGTATCGAGATAACCTTTCCAATGGATCTAATCCCGAGGCAAAATTCCTCATGGACCGAACGGAAATCACAGAACAATCTCACGGGATAGAAATTCCAGGTGCTGCGCCACCTTTCTTTTGGGCCCAAGGCCCATGTACTTTTAGGGTTTCACCCCTCCTTTGGCCGGTGCCCCTTTCCTGGCTGCCGCCCCCCTCTTGGGCGCCCCCCCTTGTGTGGGTACCCCTTTATATTGGGTTCTCACCCCTGTTCTTCAGTTTTTAGGTTTTGTTGTGTTTTGGTAGACCCCGTGTGCGTCCCTCCTCGTGTTTGCGCGTGTCGACTAGACCGCCCAAGCCGAGAAACAGAACCTCAACTTGTTCTCTTTGTTTGATTTCAATACTACCTTTTCGGTTTGCTTCATACTTTGTTCTTGCGGGTTCTCGTTTTCTTGCAGGAACTACTGATCATTGGATCTTATATCTGTGTGGATTTGGCATTGTGATTGCGAAGCTCCCAACCTGTTTGGTAGGAAGCCCTAAATTCGGTGCCATCAACACCTCCAAATCGACGTATCATCATCTCACCGAAAGATCGGGATCGCCGTCCCCATCAAGTTGGTATCAGAGCTCAAGGTTGCTCGGTGAGATTTTCCATCATATTTCGTTTTCTACCTAGAGTCCAGAAAATTTGCCCCACAAAAAAAAAGATTTGTCCCTTTGTCCAAGCTAATTTGTGCCTTAACTTTTACTACTTGTTCTTGGTTTGTTGAATCGTCAGTTGCATATTCGTGTCTTTGCTGGTTTTAGAGCCTAGTCCCGTTAGAGTTTTGAGTTCGAGTCACGTTTGGTCACAATTGCTTTCGCATTGGAGTCAGTTTCTGCTAGTTGATCAGATCGGGACTCTCGGTGGTTGCTGGAGATCAGAAGAGAAGAGAGAAAAAAACCGCACAGATTCAATTGCAAAAAAACAAAGTTCGAGAAAAAAAAAAGAGAGGAGAAAAAATCCGAGAAGAGATCTCTTTCCTAGTTGGGTTCGGTTCGGTTGGCAGGAGATAAGGAAGGTATCTGTTTCGGTTTAAGAAAAGATCAGAGAGAAGGAAAGTGTAGCCTTTTATTTTGCTTAGGTCTGGCTTTGAAAGGAAGGTATAGGCCGCCCCTCTCTTGTTTTGCATCTAACTTTCCTTTTGAAGTGGATTCGGATCCAAACTGCCATAACTTTTGCATACGGCCTCCAATTGGGTTGTTCGAGTACTCAAAACGACCAGAACGAAAAGCTACATCCGAAAATCGATAAGTCCAACTCTAATTGTTTCCCGAGGCCCCAAAAAATTCGTTCAACCCCAAAAAACATAGTTTAGGGCCTCAAAACGCCCCCGGAAGTTCAGAAAAATTATGCTGGCTCCGTTTTTGCTGATAGTTTTGCTGTTGGTGATTAGACTCGCATCTCTAGTACGGTCTAGCCTAGGACCAGCATTGTACTGATTTTGAACGACTTTTCAGCTTACTTTGGTTCGGTGGTACTAGTTCCTCCTTTGCTACATATTATTGCCTGTCCAAGCTCCACCATCTTCTAACCACACAGGTTCCGGACTTTGCAATCACTTGCCACATCGAGAACTTGTAAGAACTTGGTAGAAGCGTGAGCGTGTGTGAGGCTTACCACTTCATACGACCTAGTAGTTTATAGGAGCTTTCATATCTGTGTGAATTTTCTTTGTTTCTACTAACTATGGCAGGTAGTCCAAGCAATCGTGGGAGTAACGTCGGCAGTGGGAGTGAACATGAGGACCGCCTCACGCCAAAAGAACGGCGTTGGGTCACTCATTTCGAGAGGATGCACCATCAGCATGAGATGCGAACTCGTGACACTCTTGATGCGATTCAGGCGCAATTGGCACCCCTCACTGAGCTTCAAGCACAGCTAGCACAATTTCTTCAAGGTGCTGCCCCCAACAATGGTGCCACTGGTCATGCTTTGGGCCAACGCGGCGCTCCACCGGTTGTCCCTGTTACTTTAAACGGGGTATCTCAAGAGGAGAACAACTACGCCGCCGATACCGAGGACGACTACAGGGTAAATGTGAACAACGACCGACCTCATCGTCGACTCCGCAATAACAGGCAAGGTATGGCTAGAAATCAACATGACCAAAGGGAAGAACGTGATGACTCTATGGCAAAAATGAAATTTACTATGCTTCTTTTTGATGGTGCTTATAATCCTGATGTCTATCTAGATTGGGAGTTGGCGGTAGATCAAAAATTTTCTTGCTATGACTTCTCTGAGCGTAGAAGGGTGCACGCTGCCACTAGTGAATTTACTGGTTTTGCATCTATTTGGTGGAAAGAACTTTGTAGAGCCAACCGTGATGTACCTACAACTTGGGATGGGTTGAAGCGTGTCATGAGGGCTAGATTTGTTCCTACATACTATGCTCGTGATTTATTGAATAAAATGCAACGCTTTAATCAAGGTGATAAAACGGTTGAGGAATATTATCAGGCATTGCAAATTGGCATGTTGCGCTGTGGGTTAGAAGAGGGTGAAGATGCAAAAAAAGTTAGGTTCTTGGGTGGGCTTAACCGAGAGATACAGGATATACTTGACTATAAAGAATACAATTCTATCACTCGTTTGTACCATCTTGCTTTGAAAGCAGAAAGGTAAGTGCAGGGTCGACGATCGACAACGCGAGGTAATATTGGAGGCTCTTCCACGTCCAAGTCAGTCCAGATCCATACCAAGGCATCATCTTCCATACCTAGACGTGTACCTACACCCGTTGTTCCAACTACTTCGACGTCATCACGCACTCCGGAGGCAAACAAGTCAGTCACACTTCAAGCACCCGCCAAGAGTACTTCCTCAGTTGCCTCCACCGGTCGAACGCGGGAAACACAATGCTTTCGATGCAAAGGAATGGGGCACGTGATGCGAGATTGTCCTAATCAACGTGCTCTAATAATCAGAGAAAATGGTGAGTACACTAGTGATAGTGACATTGATGAAATTGAATATGCTCTTGTTGCCACTAATACTGCAGAGCCAGCAGAAGAGATTATCACTTCTGCAGCATCCGATAAATATCCGGCTCTTGTTGTCGCACGTGTACTTAGCGCACGGCCTGCACGTGATGAACAAAATCAACTCCATAATATCTTTCAGACAAGGTGTGTGGTGAATGAGCGCGCTGTGCATGTCGTTGTTGATGGAGGTAGCTGCAACAATTTTGCGAGTGTAGACATGGTCGAGAAGCTTGGCTTGACCACGAATCCACTTCCTCAACAAAGATGAAATTGAATGGCTCAATTCCTTTGGTAAGGTTCAGTAACAAAACCGCTCAAGTACCTATCTCGATTGGTTCTTATCATGATAATGTTGTTTGTGATGTTGTACCCATGGATGCTTGCTCTCTTTTATTGGGTAGACCGTGGATCTATGATATGGATGCTACACATCATGGTAGGACCAATGAGTATAGTTTCTTGTATAAGGAAAAGAAAATTATTTTGAAACCCATGAGCCCTACAGAACTAAGAAACATTGATGTTAAAAGAGCTCAAAGAGAAAAAGAAGAGAGTGGAATTAAAAGTATAGCTAGTAAATCAACCCATTCAACTACACCAGTTGCTCAAAAACCTGATCTTAAGTTGAAGGGTAAAGTATTGTTGGCCGCAAAAGTTCTCTCACAAGATAACATGGATAGTATAGAACCATTGCCATTCTCTGTTGCTTTGTCTTCTGTTATTACTAATACTTTGAAGGATAATGAGATGGAGTCGAGGACGACTCCAATTCAAGAAGGGGAGGATGATGAGGACATCCCAACCAAGGATACAACCGCTGCCCCTTCTTCTTCTACGACCGCTACTTCATCCCCGACCGTCGCTGTTTAGGCCGCTACTTCGTCTACGACGTCTGGAGGATAGCCCACGTGCCAAGAAAGGCCCAAGATAAAGCCCAATTCGTCGCCGAGTCCGGTTCGGCCATCCAGGAGCAGCAGTACTTCAAACGGACGCCACAGCCACATCCGAACTCCGCTTTCGACGTTCGACAACTCGTTTGAAAGGTATCGAGATAACCTTTCCAATGGATCTAATCCCGAGGCCAAATTCCTCCTGCAGCAAAGGGAAATCACAGAACAATCTCACGAGATATAAATTACAGGTGCTGCGCCACCTTTCTTTTGGGCCCAAGGCCCATGTACTTTTAGGGTTCCACCCCTCCTTTGGCCGACGCCCCTTTCCTGGCTGCCGCACCCCTCTTGGGCGCCCCCCCTTGTGTGGGTACCTCTTTATATTGGGTTCTCACCCCTGTTCTTCAGTTCTCAGGTTTTGCTTTGTTTTGGTAGACCCCGTATGTGTCCCTCCTCGTGTTTGCGCGTGTCGACTAGACCGCCCGAGCCGAGAAACAGAACCTCAACTTGTTCTCTTTGTTTGATTTCAATACTACCTTTTCGGTTTGCTTCATACTTTGTTCTTGCGTGTTCTCGTTTTCTTGCAGGAACTACTGATCATTGGATCTTGTATCTGTGTGGATTTGGCATTGTGATTGCGAAGCTCCCAACCTGTTTGGTAGGAAGCCCTAAATTCGGTGCCATCAACACCTCCAAATCGACGTATCATCATCTCACCGAAAGATCGGGATCGCCGTCCCCATCAATAGGAAGAGCACTTCGGGGACTTATCAATTTTTAGGAACATCCCTTGTTTCCTGGTCCTCTAAGAAACAAAATTCTGTAGCCCTATCCACAGCCGAAGCCGAGTATATAGCGGTGGGAGCTATTGTGCCCAATTGCTTTGAATGAGACAAACCCTGAATGATTATGGCCTAACCTATAACCATGTACCACTCTTGTGTGATAATGAGAGCGCCATAAAAATTGCCAACAATCCGGTCCAACACTCCCGTACAAAGCATATCGATATTCGCCACCACTTCTTAAGAGATCATTCCACCAAAGGTGATATTAGTATTCAACATGTGAGCACAAATGATCAACTAGCCAATATTTTCACCAAGCCGCTCGATGAAAAGAGATTTTGTGATTTGAGGAGTGGGCTAAATATTCTAGACTCTCATAATTTAGCTCGAAATATGCACGTTATTGATTGATGATTGCTAAATGTTTTTGAAAAGCTTAATTGATCTTTCACTTTGACTTTTCTGTGTTATTCAAAATCTTTGATCTTCGGATCTAGCCTTCTTACTATATGACTATAGCTTGATTGTTTGGATGTTCGCTAGTCACAAAGTGAGTAGGGCTTTGTGAACTTCTCTTCTCTTGCTGCAAGCCATCTAAGTTCATCCCTTGCAATCTTTCTGTTGATTCCCGGAAGTGTCAATCCGTACACTCCGGTGTTTTTATCCAGACTCTCCGGATAATTCGGAGTATCCGGACTAAAGTCCGGAGTATCCGGGTTGAGGCTATCTCTTAAAGCCCTTGCGGGGGGAGGTCTTTATTTCTCTCTCCTGCCCCTTCTTTTTCCTTCAACCACCTCACCTCATTGCTGCCCTAGCCATCGCTACCGGTTCCTCCTTCGTCTCCAGCGTGCTCCTCACCCTCTGGAGTCTCCGGATTGCACTCCAAGATTTGGAAAGATCTCTCCGCTTGCAATCCTCATTCTTGCCCCTCCGTTGGATCTCTTTGTGTGGTGAGTTCTTTTTCCCCTCTTCCCGATCTTTTTGGTTTTGAAGATGCCTTGAAATAGGTTGCTTTGGTAGAGTCCATTCACCCTATAGATCAATCCCTAGAATGGGCTCTTTGTGTTTTAGGTAGTTTTGCAATTTAGGTTTTTGGGGAAGAAACTGAACAACCCGGAGTATCCGGATGTTTTATCCGGAGTATACATCAAATACACCGGAGTATCCGGATGTTGTCTCCTCGGCCCCAATACTTAAATTGTCATCTACACCCTCTAGCAATCTCTTGTTCATCCCATTCTTTGGTTCCTTTTAGATGGAATCTTCTCAAGATGGTTCTGGCGCTGGCAAGCGCCCTTCCGGTGACGATGTTCTCGGTTACTCCTCTGTGTCGGGTTCCGCCTCGAAGAAGAAAAGGCACTCCGTGAGGAAGATCAGTCAGGGACGGCTCAACCGGCTGACTGGTCCACCTCCTGCTCCATCTTCTCAAGACCCAGCCCCTCAAGTCAATCCCGATGAGCATCCTGCCGACACCCATGCAAGACTCCGTGAGCAGAAAAAGAAGCATCATCAAGCAACCCATATGGTGATTGGCCCTCTTGAGAAAAGCAAGCCTATATGGAGATACCCTGCCCAGATGAGTCGTCTTCGCATGATAGACTACCGAGTTGGGTCTGGCAAGGGCAAAGCCATTGTTGAGCATAGAAACAAGGATCCGCTGGAGTTTCACCAAGATGAATATGTGGATAACCAGTTCTGGAACAAGTTTCATTCAGACTTCTATGCATCTGTGCTTTTTCCATTGGAGCACTCAGTTGTAAAGATGGAGACCATCGATTGGGCATACATGGCAGATCTTCACAATCCGGTCTTTGATGAAGTCATTCAAATTTGCGAGCACCATCAGGTGAAAAATATCATGAGTTTTCGCTACTCTTGGAATGATGAAATTATCATGCAGTTCTATTCCACCTTGTACTTTGACAAGACAGAAGATGCTATATGGTGGATGACTGATGGAGTGTGGTATGTGGCCACCAAGAGGATTTTTGCTCGGGTTCTGTAGCTAAGGTCAGTTGATGGAGATGCCAAGCTGCATGACAAGAGGGCCCTAACTCCTGACCAACTTGAGGCTTTGTATGACCATTCGCAGCACTTCATTGTTGGAACTATTAAGGGTATGAAGGATGTGCCAGTAGTCCTCCTCAGAATGCTCAAAGTTTTCTATGGCCCAAGGATGGTGATGCGTCGTCCGTCAACTCCTATGGACAGAACCTGCTATTTCATTTGGTGGAGCGCACTCATAGTTTTGATATTGTGGATTTCTTATGGGAGGCTATTCGCCACAACTCGATGAGCAATGTCAGCAGCTGCGGGTACGCTCCTTTCATCATGGCCTTGGTGGATCATGTCACGGGCTTAGATTTTGTGAAGGATGTGGAGCATCTATCCTACAAGGTTCGAGCTCCTTCAGCTTCCGCAGCCCCCGCAGCTCCGAGTGCCCCTGTTGGAAGGCGGACCAGGGGTCATCTGTCTCAGGCCAGTTCTTCAGCTCCTCCAGCTCCCGCTGCAGCTCCAGGTTCTCCTTCCTCTAGCCGAGACACCATCAAGAGGATGCTCAAGTGTCTTTTCTACTTGTGCCAAGATGTATCCTCTCAGGTCAAGGAGACTCGACAGGAGATTCGTGAGCATCGTCGAGAGTTTCGGACCTATCGCCGTCAGCAAGGCGAGGACATTCCTGCCAGCGAGTCAGAGGAGTCTTCTGATGGACCTTCTGTAGACTCCGCCTCTCAACGGCTTTTTGGCCTTCAATCCTCAACAGCTCAAGCAAGTGGCAGTGGAAGTGGTAGTGGCGAAGACAGCGAGGAAGATGACTATCAACCTTCCGATGACGACGAGTGATCTTCTATCATGAGCGCTTCCCTTTTAGGTGTCTTGATGCCAAAGGGGGAGTGTTTAGCTTAGCGGCGCTTCGGGGGGTCTTTTGTCTTAGTTAGTTGGTGTGTGTGACTTGTGAACTTTTAGTTTGCTTGACTAATGCTTGCATAACATTATCGCTACTTATTATTGAATCATGTTATTTACATATTATCTTGCATATCTACTTGATTCAAATTGATATATTTTTATTGTTGATCCCTTGAATGCAAGGATATAGGGGGAGCTCCACTATATGCTTTGCATTCAAATCTCTGTTATTTCATTTAAAGCTTTCAAATTATGTTGTCATCAATACATCAAAAAGGGGGAGATTGAAAGCGCATCTAGGCCCCTTAAGAAGTTTTGGTGATTGATGGCAACACAATTAAAATACTAGTGGTCAAGTGAGAATCTATGCAGAGGAAGAGATTATATCATCATGAGAAAGCGATTGGAGATCCCCACCGCATTTAAAATTTGTGAAGACGGCATCAAGACTTATGTTGTAAATTTTCTATTTTATTGAGTCTAAGGATAGCCGTACTATTAAGGGGGATACGACGGAAATCACTTCTAGAATACACTTGTGCTCAAAGGATGAAAACTGCATAGCAAAACGACTTTAAGCATTTCATTTCCTTCAAATATACTCTTCTGGCCGAGTGGGCCAATCCGGAGTATCCGGACATTTGGTTCGGACACTCCGGGTTGACACCCTCGGTGACTGCTCTCTCAAGTAGTTCGGAGTATCTGGTATTAAGTCCGGACACTCCGGGATTAATTAGTCCGAGTATCCGGGGTTTTTGTCCGAAGTCTCCGGATTATCTCCCTCGGTACGATCTAATCTTCACCAATCCAAAGTATCCGGGGTATATGTCCGGATACTCCGGGTTGTGCGTAGCTCCCTCACAACATTTGGATTTGGAGTTCCTATTTAAGCTCTCACTCCCCACCTAACAAGAGAGAGCTCCTTTTATTACACTCATTCATCTTCAAACCCTGTCTCTCACTCTCTTGAGCCCTATTCCCCTTTCTCCACTTGAAGCTAGTGATTGATTTGAATCTTTTGGGAGAAGGGAGTGGATTTGAGGGCCTTGAGCTTACATCTTTCATTCTTGAGCACAAGATTCATCCTCCAAGTAGATTTCATGATGTATTTGTTACTCTTGGAGTTTGAAGGGCTCCTAGACAGCAAGGAGTCACCGGGAGCCTCCAATACTTGTTGTGGTGAGCCCTTGAAGTTTGTGAAGGCAAGTCTCGCCTCCAAAAGGAAAGATGCAAGAAGTGAAGACCGGCGAGTGCTTTGTGCAACACCGGCAGGATAGTGGTCAAGAGGGACCCGGGCTTTGTGCCTCCTCAACGGAGACGTAGGATTCCCTTCAAGAATCCGAACTTCGGGTAAAAAATATTGTCTTCGTGTTCTTCATTTGTTTTTGTTAGGGTTTGTGGTCTTGGATTTTGGGA